>JBBPLX010000319.1:0-28676 GCA_038090015.1 Leccinellum albellum | reverse complement strand
GAACTGCGGAGCATGGTGAACACTGAAGAACCATGATAGAGAAGTCATATACTTGACCATGAGCCCCATAGTTCACTATGTATTCGAACTGGCTTGACCTAGTTCGCCCTAGACATGAATTGTTAACAGATCGACGGATGCTGGCCAATTTGTTCGTATACCCCGTTAACTTGGCAATATGAATATGAGTTCGCTCGGGTCTCGAGAAAGGTTAAATCTTTATGTTTAGTGGGTTCGCAAGGTTCGCTTGCGAGAGCTTCGCAGGTGACGCAATTACCCTGGCGTTTGATTTGGGCAACGCCGATATGTACCTGGGCCACACTAGTACTTGAGGATACACCGCCTCAGACTGAGCTTTAGAAGCCTCATTAACTTCACTCCCAGTCCTTCCGTGCATGTCGTAAATGCTAGACCATTGGAACATAAAGGTGAGGTCTTTAGAAGTGCATACATACACACATCCTGCGTTGAACCTACCTCAGCTATGCAGTGCAACTCGGATAGTCACTACAAGGGCATGCACACAATGACGAGCGACAACTCACAGACCTCGCGGTGAGGCAATACCGGTGCTGCTCCGGGCGTATTGGAGAAGCCCACGAGTCGGGAAATAAGGACGGAACTGAACTTGAACTGAGGCTTCTCCACCGCACAGTGACTCCAAGTTGGTTATTACGCAACCCTGTTCTGAACTCAGCTTACATAATACCACGACGCTTACGTAACTTTCAAGTCTAATTCTTTCTCCACAATTCGACTGTGACGCAGGGAATAATGATACGCCGTGGTAGTGCTCAATTACCGCTCAAGATCAAGTTCCGGATCCCCGGCATGTAAAATAAGAACAACCCTAGAGAAAGGTGACGTCGGAGCCGGTCACTACAGTGACAGTTTACTGATATGTATATCAATAAGTCAATTTTTGCGATCGTCCGATTCTCCGGCCTCAGATTCATTCATTTCAAGCGGAAGCAGCCTCCCGACTCCTTCTCCGCTCTGAAGGATGCCTTATCGACTCATGCGGGCTCTGTGAAACATCTGTCCACCCAAATCTACTATCAAAGGTTCATGTGTGGAAACCAGGTTCCGTTTATGCTGCGCTCTTGTTCCCTGCTTGCATGACACCTTCATCATTCAATCATCATTACTTTCACCTATGCATCATTTGATTTCAAGTTGTTCCTATCCCTGACGACCGTGGAAAATGTTACTGCCAAGTGGCTTCTCATTATTCCGTGGACGTTTCATCACCAGTCCTTGCAAATCCATTAGAATGCAAGTCATTACGATAATTATATTTGCAGTCACCGGCAGACTGGTTGCTCTGGCCATTGCAAAACCTGTACCAAACCGGAAGACGGGTGGCGTGGCCATACCGCTCGCCAAACACTCTTCCCTTCTGAACTCGGACAAAAGCATTGATCTCGACGCAATCAGCTCTCATGGTGTATCAGTCAGGGAGTGCGTATGAACCATTACATTCGATGGTTTGCTCAGGTCTTTTTTTTTTAGGAAGATCCTTAGTGGTCTAGACAACTACGAGGTGAACACGGGGACAATGCATCCTTTTGCTGTGAAAAGGAGCGAATCCGGACTCCAAGCGCGTGGCGCTAGCGTCTCGCTGGCAACTTATCAAAATCTCTTTTGGAGTGGCGAGATCTCAATTGGCACTCCTCCTAAGACCTTGAAGGGTAAATTCTCTTCGCATTGTTCTAATATATGTTTGCCCTGATCCATATCACAGTTGCAATTGACACTGGTTCAGCGTAAGTTTCCTTTAGTTCATACAGCTGTTTTTGTTCAATTCAACGCAGCGATATGTGGGTGCTGGAGACTGGCTGCAATGGGATCTCCGGAGATCGCAACCTCTGGGACCCCGTTTCATCCAATTCTGCTGAGTACCAGGGTCAGCCATTTCAATTTGAATATGGAGATGGATCCATCGTCAAAGGTGGTCGATTTATTGATAATGTAACCATTGCTGGATTCACTGTATGTTTTGTATCGCTTATGAGCAGGGCCATTGAATTCTGACGCCAAGCTAGGCAGATCCTCAGACATTTGGTTCTGCAACATCATATACTTCTCAGTTACAGAACAATGGATATTCAGACGGTTTATTGGGATTGGCCTTCCCTTCTGTCTCGGAATTTCCTGCCGATCCGTTGTTTGAATCGCTGGTCAGACAAAATAGGCTAATCAATCCGACTTTCGCATTAAAACTCTCGTCTTCTGGGGCTGAGATGTACATCGGTGGAGCAAACAGTATGCTGTACAGTGGTGACATTGCTTATACACCCGTAACAGCCCCTGTGAGTCAAAATGATAGATACGAGTGGATGTTGCTCACATTGGCATTTGGGTAGGGAATGTGGCAGGTATCCATGGACGATGTCCGTATTAATGGTAATGCAATCTTCGAAAATGTACCTGGTATTTTCGACACTGGTTCAAACTTCATCTTCGGAGATTGGAATCGGGTTTCGGAACTGTACGAACGACTTGACGGTGTCCGAGTCAAGGAACGTGGAGGCTTTGGTTTCTATTACCGTGAGTTCCGGTTGCGTTCACTGACAGTGCCTTGTTTTTATTAACAGTCTGCAGTGCCGTGCAACTCTTTCCCAAAAATCAGCCTTACTTTCGGTGGCAAGGCGTTTGAAATCCTTCCCGAAGTTCTCAGACTTAAGCCATTGAAGGAAGGTTCTCCCAAATGTTACAGCGCAATTGTTGCCGACCGCGCACTTACCTGTGAGATTTCAGCTTATCGATTACGACTCGTTCTGACTATATAGCCTAGCATTTTGGATCGTTGGAACCCCTTTCCTGCAGAGCGTATACACTGTGTTCGATTACAATACTTTACAAGTCGGGATTGCGAACCTTGCTTGAATCGTCGCGAAGGTCTCGGTACCCTGTATGTTTTCGAATCTGATCCATTCTAATAGAGGAGTTCATGGTAAAAACATCGGAGGGGTTGACCACAGCCCTTCCAGGATCGTTAAACTACCAACCACAATGATAGGATTAAGAGAGCTGTAGTGCAACTCTTTGAGAGGTTGGTGGTATGGACCTGGTGGATGTTAAGCTCCTCAGGCCGGAGAATGCCTAGGCAGGAGTCCCATGGCAGCAATAACGCTATCGTCGTTGTGAGCGCCCCTCCAGACCCCCCACAGCCTTCTCATGTTTCTGCTTCCTTCCCCCTCTCTCCACTCAGGCTCAGGTTCTCTACCTGCTTCAGCCATCGGTTACCTTTAGTAGGCTTGACACTCGTCTACATGTCATTTTCGTCTTGATTTGTATTCTAATATTTAGTGCTACTAAACATTATCTTCTTAAGTGCAAGGCTACTGCCCGAATGTACGTCTTAAGGCATGCTCGTCTTCAAGGCCATGCAAAGGTCCTATCACTCAAATGGTTCCACATGCCCGTGATCTCAAGTACACAAGCGGGTACGCTAGCCATAGTTGCCGCATGATGCACCGTATCATATGCTTAGTACACTCTAAAAAAGTAACGCATACAACTCTATCTCTACTAGATATAAACTATAATTCCTCGGTGTGGCGATCAGACAACTCTTTTTACGAACGGAGTAGGCGTGCAAGTCGAGGTTGAGGTTGAGGTAGGAACGTACGGTCCAGCCGTCGATCTGGGAGGAGGTAGGGCCCAAGTTTCATAAGGGTTGTTGTATGGGCAAAGCTTTCGCGTAGCATCTATCAGGCCAGTTGAGTAATCACGGCTAGCACGAATACAAGTGACGGGCTCACCGTCTAATGGCTGATTGGCGGAAATACTCGCGTAGTCCTCAGCAAAGACGATTGCCATCCCTCTGCCAGTAAATGTTATCAAAAGTGTTTTTACTCAGAAAGAGGAAAACTCACGTGTAGAGGTGGAATTCGATGTGGCTGGAATATCATGTTATGGAACCTCGATGATCTGGAACAAGAAATAGTCCACTCACCAGTGAAGTATCCACGGCCCCGGATTATCGGTGATGAATCGGATCGTCACATTGTCTGCGCTATCGCTAGCTCCAGTGTTGATAGTGTCCCTTATGACAGGCAAGTCATAGTTTCGGAATTCGCTGTCAGCGCTCTTGATGACTGCGAAGTGGTGCTGTTGCAAGTTTCAGACGGAACGAATATCACGGTAACACAGTGCTTACTCCGTGCAAGTGGAACGGATGCTGGAGTCAAAAATAATTGAGATAATGGTTCCCATATACCACATTTGGCGTACTCACCGGACGACCTGGGGTGTCATCAACGTGAAAGGTAACCTCGACCACCTTGTCCCTAGGCAAATAATATAGAGATCCAGTGGGATCGATGTCCCCTCTCAGAGCTCCGCTCATGATTTGCAGCAGAACAGGAACACTGGGCGGTGTATACTGCGTGCCGTTGATCTGGAAGTTGTAGTTATCATTATTTTTGGACAACGTTAATTCGACCTTGACGTCAGGGTCGGGTGCAAGGAGGCGGGCTGGAGGTACCCATAAAGAGCGTAGGAGTGTCTCGTTCAGATAGTTGTTCGTCGTATTGATGGTCTGAGGGTTCATATCTGGCGCGCCGATGTACCTCAATATAGCGGTCGAAGTCGCGTTCATGGGTGTCTCTGGATTTGGAATTGCGCGAATCCAGTAGTTATCGACCGGTTTGTCAGCGCTGAGAATGAACGAGTAACGCTGGGCCGCAAAAATCTGGATAGAGTCGACGGTGTAAGGTTCAACGTATTCCCCATCGACTTCTATGACTGTCATGGTGTGGTCATCGATAGTGAAATTGTAAAACTGTTTGCAAGCCATATTTAGAAGGCGGAAGCGGTAACGCTTGTGCGCTTCAACCATGAAAGTAGTAGGCGGTGGACATTCAAGGCCATCATAGCACCCGTTCCCATTAATAAGGAGTGAATCAGGCCAGATTTGTCGGGGCAAGTCAGGTGAAGGGTAATGATACCTGGGTAACGAGGGGTAAACGCAAGCATTGAACTTGGATGCAAACACGTACCAATCCATCAAGGAGATAATCGTGGAATCTATGGTGGATTAAGTGGACCTCATAAAACGGTATAGTACCCACTAACCGTCATCAAAGTCGTACATATCCATATAAGGATCCTCAGGATCACGGATAATGAAAGCTCCACGAAGACCATCGCAATATTGTATTGCATAGTGGGAATGATACCAGTACGTGCCAACCTGGTCGTAAGCAGTGAAATTATATAGGAATGACTCCTGCGGGGCGATTGGACACTGAGTAACATAGGCTGTACCATCCATCTGGTTAGAGTGGACTTGAGAGATACCGTGCCAATGCTGATAACAATGCATATAAGTACCGAGTTGTGTAGTTGGAGCATGGACACTGACGATCGTCGTTCCGGTGAACATGCTTGTGTCGGTTAGGTCGTTTGTGACATTAATCAAGAATCTGTCACCCTTTGTAACATACACGTCATGTCTGAACGATGCGGATGGAAGAAAAACCGACCTTGTACCCGGAGATGACGGGGCCTGGGAGGGTAAGTTCCTCGCCTTGCTTCCCCGTAAGGATGGCACTGAAGATTGTCAATATGACATTGGGCTCCTAAACAATCCATGCTTACACTCTCGGAAAGCCATCTGGAGCGATGCAACGGTTGGCAACAGTGACGTTAACAAAGACGTTTTGGTCAGTAAGATAATCGATTGCGAGCGATGCAATCAGGGCTTCTTTGGCGAACCAAGACACGGCGAAAAGAATGGTCCAGGGTATGATCCATGGGTCCATTGGGAGAATAGGTGGCTGAACTGACAGGGTGTGGTCTCATTTATGTCTTCCTCAAGGAGTCCTGGGCTAAATAAATGTCGGCAAAATACATAAGGCTAGAACGAGAAATTAAGGTGATAGTTGAATCGAACGTAAGGCGTGCGGGCCGTTTGCCGCCATGATGTACTGTTGTTACATAGAACACCAGATCGGTGGGAGTGAATCTGCGGACGGATGTTCGTGGATCAGACCGAAAATAAGCAGTGAGCAAGTATGGGATTCCGCAGTTCTTCGGAGCTCGGAGCGCACTCGGAGCGCACCTGCAGATACCCAAAGAGAGAGAGGGGACTATTCTTCATTTGATCCAGATGGATTTCAGTATGTCATGCTAGAAGTGACCATGAAGGATTGGTTGTATGATCATAGGTGGGCAAGGAGATTTGTTCCGTTGCGGAGGATGATTGCCGGCGGCGAGGTGTCCGAGCATCGGCACTTCGGGACCTCATGGGAACTTGGTCGGGCATTACAAATACATACTTGAAAATACTCGAAGCTGATGCAGTGTAAAACCAAGGAAAGGCGGCGAACTGGAGTCATGACTCGTTTTGGGGAGGAAATGAGGAGATTAACATCGTGCTGATTTGAACCAGCATCCCGGATCCTCGGATTTCAACTGACGTGTGAAACGAACGCCTAGGGTAGACAATGTCGACAGTCCCGACGGCTTGTTTGTTCACATGCGTCGGATTTGATGACGGGACCCTGATAGCGTTCGCCCTGCAGAGGCAGTGATGCTTAGTACAGATACGGCATGGGGAGCATAAAGACCGCATACATAGAGTCAATTCACACTCTTGCCAAGCCAGTTCGGTGAAATGCCCACCAAGTCGATCACCGTAAAGGAACAAGAGGTTCTGACAATATTGATGATGCAGATGCGAACGAACGGCGGTCTTGTAGTGTAGCGGTTATCACTTGGGATTCTGAAATGATATCTTCCCAAAACCCAGGTTCGAGTCCTGGCATGACCTCATCTTTTTGATTTTCGTTCACGAGAACGTATTATGTAAGGCGAAGACAAAGCGAAAATGGTTGGATGGTTTCCTTCCTTGTTTCCCTTCCCATCACTCGCAGACTCTTCCTTTTGATCGTCTGCGATCGCTACTGACACCGCGAATTTTTCTGCTATTATATGCAAACGCGACCCTTCGAAAGTTACCACAGAAAAATATCCGTCAATCCACACAAGTATTCGTATATCAAACCAAACAACAGTTATCAACATGGAGTCTCGTCGTCTTTGCTCAACCTTCCACAAGAATCTCTTACCCACATTACCTCCTATCTTCCCCCGCCTTCCCTCTTTGATCTCGCTCGCACCTGCAGTCGTCTCTGTGACCACGTAGACGATGACAACACTTGGCTTCGCGCCTTTCTCACTCAGTACCTTGGTATCAGTCCTGAGCATGAACTTCAGAATCTGCGCATCTTGCTTCTCGAGAGGATAGAGAATACGTGGCGCAAAGAGTTCATACTTCGTTATACTACCATGCAGTGCGTTACTCTCCCTGCGATCCACAGGATTACTTAGCCCGTTTGCCAGACGCTGGGAGCGCTCTCGTAATCCGACCATTACCCATTCTCCCCAAGACACATCGATTGATGGGGCACATCTAATGTCGGAGTATGGCCTCTTGACCTCATCCATTCGATACGGCACTGTCGCTCGGTCAATCCCGCTTAACGGAAGGGTACTCAAAGGTTACATTAATGCTTCTGGGACCGGCATGCGTATCGGAAACCCCAATGTTGAATTTGCGCCCGACGTCTCGGCATGTATAATGACTTCCGATGGCGGCACTGCCCGCATATTCTGGGGAAAACGCAGCGGCGAGGTGGCACTCACCATCGCGAATCGTGTTATGGACTCTCGAGCATCATTCAAGTTTATTCAGTGTGGCGTTGATGAACAGCATGAGGGCCCTGTGCAACACCTCATCCCCGATTCGTATTCGAACACTTTGTTGTCTGGTGGTGCCGATGGGCGTATCAAGCTGTGGGACTCCAGGACGCTACAGCTCCTCTGGTCCACTGATCAGCAACAGCTATCTCTTGTCACGGATCCGTTCATCAGTGTCGCGGGCCGCCTTAGTGATGGTTTTGTGGCTGGTGCGCTAAAGAGTGGAGACATCGTTCTATATGATCTGCATGAGTTAGAGACCTGCAACGGTGGACCTCGCGTCGGCTCAGCTCATCAAATCCGGATATCTTGTCTCATAGCTCGTGATAGGCCTCAGAATGATGCATTGCCAGAACGGCAAGTTGCCAAAATGTGGTTGTACCACACTGGGGAATCGACGGTGTCACTCTTTGTCCAGTATACCGATCACCCACAGTTCTACCGCGTTAACGCAAACATTCAAACCCATGACCTGATGATCACTCCCTTCGGTGATGATTCCTTTGGCAGTGTTTCCATGGTAGAACTTATCAACTCATCTAATTCCCGCGACTGTAATATGGTCATTGTTGGTGATCTGCTCGGTTTTGTCAGCATCTACGATGCTGATGCCCCTCAAACCACTGTGCTGCCTGTCCAGAGATTCGAGGCGCACACAGATGGGGCCGTGACAGCAATTTCGTGGAGCCCCATCGTCTTTGCCACTGGTTCCGCTCGCGGAACTACTGTGGTGCGGGATTCCCTCACGATGGAGCCAGTGCGCTACTTCACCGGCCCCTCGCCTCGCCCACCTCCAGGACACAATTGGCACGTCGTCAGTCGAATCTCGATAGACAAGGAACTGGTGGTCATCATCGTTGGGAACCGCGTGATGACGTGGAAAGTTGGATCAGCCAGTGGCCGCGGGTACAATCTGAAGAAGCCCCGACATGCAAACACCAAGACATCCATCACAAGTAAGGGACATGGCAAGTCTACCTTAACGTGGGTTCGATTCGCATTCTGACCCGCGTTTACAGAATATTACGAAATGCACAAAGATATCACCGAGTCTTACAAGGAACTCGAGTACGAGAGAGCCCACGCGCAGCGCGTATATGGGCGCGAGCGTGCGCAAAGGTCCACTCTGGATACGCTTGGTCTATCAGAGTTGGAGGCCGTTGAATATGTTCTGATGCTCTCACGCGAAGAGGAGGAAGTGCGTCAGCAGAGACCGAATATCGATGAAGGGGTGTTTGAGGGTGAATTTGATGATGTGCCTGACGTGCCGACGTCGTCTCACTTTAGGTCTGTTCCTTCTACGTCACTGTTGCCACGCCATTCGCCCTCGAGTCACCACCACCCAAGCGTTCACCAATCCCCACGCATCACATTGCCAACTTCAAATGAGAAAGTCCAGGTTTCGCCGCTGTTCATGCCCGAGCCGATGGAAGCGGGCACGAGTATCAGTCCTCTTAGGTCGTTGACGATGGGTTCAACGCAGCCGGATCCCATCATGATACGTAGTGTATCGTCATCTTCTTTAGATGATTTTCCAGCCATCAACTCCAGCCTATCTTCGACGTCGAGTTCCAAACGAGGGACGCCTACAAGTCCCAAGCAGCCCCGTTTAGCATGGAGTATCCCGTTGAAATCTATTCCTCCTTCACCTAGTTCGTCGTCGCCAAGTGCTACCGCTCCGGCTATTGCTAGGCCACGCTCTTCGAATATGTCGCTCTTATCTACGGATATCGCTCGGCACAGGGACGTAGCTCAGGCTGTGGAAGAGATGGACGATGATTTGAGGCTTGCGATAGAACTAAGCCTTGCCGAGGCGCGAAGCAGAGGCGAGAGAGTATGAGCGAGATATGGGTCTTTAGAGCATACCCCCCTTTTCTTCTTCTCATAGATCTTATTGATGCGTTTTGAACTGGATGGGTCTGGACCGGAAGTAAGGATACAAAATATGATTATACAGTCCTCCGATCGGTCATGACACGGACGATACACCCTGTCCCTGCGATCTCTGTCAACTATATTAACTCGGTTCAGCACGCGACAGCACGAGGTAAGAAGAGAGAGATAGACACGATCCGCACCTTTTCATGCCACCCAAGCAACACGCTCCCGCTGACGTCGCCCCACCCAGGCATGCCCATCCCCTTGTATATGTACTTCATTAGCGCGTCTTGTTCGTCCTGGGAGAGCGATCGGAGGACGTTGGGCACATCCGTCGCTTTGGTGCTGTTCAGGACGGAGACGACGGTCTGAAGAGTCAAGTTCTGTTGACAGAGCAACATCCGAGGGGTGTGATAGAGGAAAAAGGAGAAATCGTATGAGCATGGAAAAAAGGTATATGGAACCGATGGACCTTGGCTTCCTCAGCGTTCGGTCCATACGGTGGACTGTCCAGTACGACGTTGAGAGCGCTGGTAATATCCCCCCTATATTTATAGCATTATTTAGTACCAGCCTGAAAGGTACAAAGGAAGACCGTCGGACTTGTTCAAGGCGCTGCGCACGGCGAGCTGTTTCTGCTTGGCATCGCTCAGAATTTGGGCGGGATCGCGTGGATCGGGGTCGTAAAGCTCTCTTTCTTGGAGGACATCTTCGTCGTACGCGTCAACGTCGATCTTGCGGAAGGACTCCATGATCACGTCGAACGTTGTGTGATCAAAAGGATTGTGTCCTTGCTTAGGTAATGACTACGATCTGTCTGTTAGCAGTGGGGGCCTTGAAGTTTGAAGTCTCGTTGTGATACTGCCGCTGCGCCCGCTTTGCATCCGATATCTCTCAACGACTGCTATGGAGAAACACGGAAATATCTATTGTGAGAAATGATACAGCGATTGATTTCAATTGTGATGTATGTCCTTTAATCTTATCTACTAAGTTACCCCCTTTTTCGGGGGGGATTCTCGACCATAATAAAATAGTCCAATGATCAATATGATCAAGGCATACTTGGATGCATGCAGAACAATATGTGTGCAAATCTGCCTCGTCCTCTCCACCCTATATGAGTGAGAGCCAAAGAGCCACGCGCTAAAAACACACTGATGCGCCGAAACACAATACAGATGATCCCAGATCATAGAAATGGTTTAAAGAGATGATGAATCGTCGGCATGGACGTTCACCATAGCTCTAATTGGAACGAGGCGGACCTCTTCAATGTCATGAACCCTTGACGCAGATTGGATAGCGATGTGGGTCGTGAACTCCATGCTGTCCTCCGTCCTGTGGTTGCTTACATACATGAGCTAATGCGAACCGAAAGTACTCTTTGCACGTACCCTGAACCCGTAGTGTCAAAACTGAGCAGTGATCTCATCGCCCTGGATGAGATAATCATGCTGAAACTCGTTAGAATCGGCTGGTCCTCGCAGACTGATGCTGATAGAAATGTTACCTTGCAGTGATAGCTACCACAGGGTGTCCTATGTTAGCCAAGTTGTGGGCACATTGTCGCAAGCCATAGACTTACCAATATTACAACATATATACATTTGAGCTAGGCTGCCATTGAATCTACGACGACTTCTTTTGAAAATAAATCTTACGGGTATCACCAAGCATACCAAAAACCTGTAAATGACTGAGAATATGATACGGAGTAGTGAAAGAGGACCCAAACCGTCGACGGAATATAGACCACCCCTACCACAGCAAAAAAGAAAAGTCCCTGTGTTCGCAAACGCTTCTTTAAAGAGGATTCGTGACATTGTCTCATCGATAGCCCCACAACCAACAGTAAAAATACAAGGAGATCATGACCAGTAGCTGAAGTACGTTAGATGAACGTAACGCTGGCTTGGACTAACTTCACCTACCACATATGAGGACGCCGGGATGCAGCTGCCTATGAATAAGACGAACATTGCAAGCACCATCAATGTCAGTTGTGTCAATGAATAACGTATCTATATAAAGTTAATAGTTGAGAGAAGACTCAGGATGTGTGCGTCCATACCAAGCGTTAACATGATCCATAATCCCATAGTAAGCAGCACTAGTAGAATATGCACCCAACGGGATTCTTTCCAGACCAGCCATCTAGATCGATCATCAATATGTGGGTTGGTCGATGCTTGAGATATCCCACTCACGCGCGAATCATAAAAATTGCAGAGGAACATCCCAATGCAACATCCCCTATAGCCTATTTTGAACCATTTCTCAACGATATAATATTGCATGGAGGTACGCCAACGTCGCTCACGCATGTAATCGCTATGCTTACTGAGTGGGCAAATAAGTTCTAAGACAAAATAGAGATGTGTGAACGGAACTGACGCTGACAGACGTTAGGACTGGGGAACGGATTGGTGACACTGGTCCCAACTGCGCTGTGTCGAGATAAATATGTCTACTTGTCCAACCAAATGGCCACAAAGCTTACAGCAGAACGAGGTAAAGGAGGAGGCATGCCCGACCAACAATGTAGGGGATCTTCACGGAATGTCAATTTTACAGAGTTATGGTTCACTGATGTGACTACTCACCAGGGGAAACCGAAAGGATAAACGCCGAGAGATGACCGAATATTCAACATGAAGCGACACGATGTATTCCCACCTAAGCCACGGTTTGAGCTTATCTGTTCTGTTCCATGATTCGGAGAACTGCTACCCAAAAATCCCCAGCAACAAATAGACCATATGATCATATATGGTGAAAATGGCGGATTCTCCGGGAGGGAACTGCCATCCGGCAGAGGACATCTAGCCAGCTAAAAAAAATACGTTCAGTACGACGCTTTTTCGCAAAAAGAATTTTTAAAAAGAGTTGTAAGAGGCGGAGATGATGATCCGACCTCTTCAGAATATAAATCTTCGGGGAACAGGTTACTCATCCCATTTATACATGAATTACCGATCTTCCGTGTTTCAGACAAGTTTTGAGGCTATGGAGTTGCTGCTACATGTCTAATATCCTGAAACATCTCACCTCAGCGTGGGGAATTCATGATATTGACGTAACTGACGTGGATCTTGCAGAAGATATGCTATCCGAGTCATTGGGGATTTGAACGTCAGTCTAGTGATAAGCCCGAGCTTACTAGTAGCAGCAGATGCAGCATGGCACTGGCAATAACTGGTCACGTACTACGTGTGACGGTCCTGAGTCCAAATCTGCTTCTCTGCTAACTACCGTCACGGTCTTGGGATGAGTCAGTATGATCCGACATCTCGATCATTCCTGGAATCCCTGGATTGAACCCACATAGGCGGTGCACCCGACAAGGTTACAGACCCTATAATATTCAGTCGGGGGACTCATCCTACTGAAATTTCTCTGGCATAATTGAAAACACGCCGATGACAACCCATGTCTATCTCGAACGAGGTGTCACGCCGCTATCAGCACTACAGTCACACATTAGCATCTGCAATTGATCATGATGCACTACAGTCTGCTGTCTCTTCGTAAAAACCAAAATTTTATACTCCTTTTGGCTTGCTAGTGATCACCCCACCACTGATCTCGTCGCTTCTAGATCTTACTATTACCCATGCATGACATGTAACCCGGGCCATCAAGTCAGATCCCTTCAGCAGCCTACCCAATCTTCGTCCACGCTCAAGAGTTTCAGCTGTATAGAACCTAGCCGCTACCGCCCGATTACTGGCACGGATTTTATACTCGGCCGTACTACGTGGTATGTGAGTCGCTTTCAATTGTTCGGTAAGTCCATCAGATCCCGTTACTTCACTCGCCTCCTCTGCTTTCGCGGTTGCCCTCGTAACCTGGTTGGATCAACAGCGTTTGAACGGTCCTCTGTCGTCCAACGGCATCACCAGCTAAGGCATTCAGGTTGCTTGTTGGGAGGATGCCCTGACCTCACTGATCGAAATTGGAGAACTCATGGAGCACGCTTCCGAATCTAACCGTCCATTCTATCCTCTCACTCCAGTCTCTGGATCACTCAGATGGGCCGTTCTATTCAGAAGACTTCTGTCTCACTTCTGCCCTTTCATCCGAATCACTCTTTGCTCCTAGCTCGAATCCAGAACATCCACAGATACGTTCGAGTCCCTACAATGCGTCCATGCCGTTGACTTAATGGGATGTTAGTCTTTGTGGTCAAGTAAAGACGAATCTTGGACGGGTCAACGGATTTATATAAATATCTTACACCCTAAGTGTACTTTTTTATAATTTTTCCAGCGCTCTGCTCTCAACGATCCGCATATTCACTCAGGACTTCTTCGCATGCACATAGTACACGACGACTCCAAGAATTGGCAAACCTTTGAACAGACTCAAAGTTTGAAATTTACTTTCGATTACGTTGAGACTACGATTTTTATACATGATTTGCATGACGTCTAGGTCTACATATCCTAAATTTTGCGAACGCCGTTCATGCGCACAATCACCGCTGTCAAGCTGTCAGTTTGGTGGCACCGTGCCACGAGCCTGTTCAACGTTTGGCGGATTTACATTACAGGGGCGAACTGAGTTCAGATGGAAGCACCCCTTCCAAGGTGACGTTTTGCTTTTCGACGAGTGATCGTGCTCGAGGAGGCGGCCATTATGTAAATCATGGTTGGTTTTCGATTGCCAACCAGTCGTCACCAGACTAACCAATCATGCCGGATTCAGTCACTGACCCGGCTTACTACGAAGCGCCTGTCCCATCATTTACATGCGGATAATTTGTATATCATCGATCCATCGGTGTTTTCAGGGGTTATTCGGATCCGTCGTCAACGCTTTCACCGGCGTCTACCAATCTCCAATTCCTTATAGGTTCCATAAAGCCTCACTACTAGTAAGCTTAACACCCACACGGCGCATCTCCAATGCCTTTTATATTTATTACTCCCCGTTTTGTATCACTAGGAAGAAACAGTTATATATGCGGCACTAGAACCCTACTATGTGGGTGTACTACTGACCAGGACCATACAATAGTACGACAAGTTCCTTTGCAGGTGAGCGGAAGCATTCGAACTGCATCTGGACTTCCTCCATCGCTGCTGCGCAATTATGTAACTCATCGGAAACCTGATCTCGTAGCACGAGTGAAGTTATCTACATTAGTACTGGAACAAAGTTCTAGCGATACAGCTGATCAGATGCCAAGTGTGTATGTGTGTGGTATATACTATACTGCTCGCATGACCCCATCTTCTTTGAGAAGACCGAGCTGAAATTATGTCGGCAGTCGGTAGTTCTACGAAGACCGCGTGGATAGAACCACGGGGAGTATGAACACGAACACGGGTTCATGTCGTGTCCTTTGAAAGTATGTGATCCCGTCCAGGTCTTGGATGAAATAAAACAAAACAAAATGAAGATCAGTGTCCTCGTCGTGTTCCGCATGCGGCAAGGTTAGCAATATGGCTCCGCTTTATCGATGTTGCGCCGCGGGTTCAGGTCCTCATGAACCCTCGTCGTCGACGATTGGATCGCAATATGCGTTGTGAACTCCATGTGGTTCTCCCTCGCCTCGCTGTTGGTAGGGCCGCGCGTGAGAGTCAACTGGCATGCTAAATTGCTGTACATACCAAGGGCTACAGCCATCAAGAGACAACAATGATCTCATCGCCCTGGAAGAAGCGATTGTGCTGAGATTTCGGAGATGTCAGCCAGTCCTACAATCCGTCGTGAGCAGAAATGTGTATACAATACCTTATGATGACACCTACCATATCCTCGTCAGTCAAGTTCGTCATACACTGCGGGCCAGAGACTTACCACAGCTGGTAAATAATGTGAACAGGACTAGGTCACGGTCGAATCACAGGCGTTCTGAATGAAAAGGAAAGGAAAACTGACAGGTGTTGTGGAGCAGAGCAAAAACCTGTAGATGTCGATGAGAACCGGCGAGAAGTAAAGATCGAGGAACTTCAGACCGTTGGAGGAATATAAGCTATCCCTACCACAGCGGAATAAAATATTCCTTGCTTTCGCAAGCGTTTCGTCAAGGGAGACTGGGATCGTTGTTTTGACAACCCGACAACTGAAAGCGCGAACACAACGAGGTCGTAGACTGTAACTGGAGCACCTCGAATAAGTACAACGCGGGTTCAAGCAAAAGACATCAGTCACCATATATCAATGCTGCAGCGTTCACTTGCGTATGATCGACGTAAACCATACAAAGCCCATCCGAGTCGATCAATTTGAGAAGGGATATCCCTATGTAAATTGGGATTGAAGAAAAAAAACCAAAGACCTCTGCGTCCATACCATATATCATGATGGTCCACTGTCCCAGCGCAAGGATCACCAGCAAGACACGGATCCAACGCGAGTCTTTCCAGATCAGCCACCTACGCCAAGCAAGTCATGAGATGTAGGTCAGTTGAAGCGTAGCATGTTCTCGGACTCACGCTCGAATCATGAAAATCGTCGACGAGCAACCCAGCGCAACGTCTACCGTGATCTATCGTTAACCATTAATCATCAGAAAAACAAGATCATGTGGAAGGCATGGTAGCGTCGCTCACGTATGTGAGAAATATACTGGCTGAGGCAGACAGATGAGCAGTCCGGTCCAAACAGAGATACGTGAACGAGACTGACGTCTACACGAGATATTATCCGTGAGTGGGCTCATTCCAACTGCTCTGTGCATGAAAGTTAAAAAAAACCTCTCTAAGCAAGGTCTCTCGTGACTCACAGCACAAGGAGATAAATAAGGGCGCAGACCCGTCCAACGATGTAAGGAATCTCGGTCGCTCGTCATTTGAACTGCACTGAGCAAGGCGTGGCCACTCACTACCGGTAGACGAAAGCCCAAACGTCCACGAATGAAAGAGTATTCGACACAAAGTGACTGAAGGTATTCCCAGCTGTAGGGATAACTTCAGCTAGTTTGTTCTGAGTGATGAGAGAGGATAGTTTACCCATAAATCCCCAACAGTAGATAGGTGATATGTCCATCTAAGATAGCAATGGAGGCTGGTTCGCCTGGCAGCTGCCACATAGACATATCAGTGCCGGCTGGAAAATGCAGTCGATGCACGACTTTTTGCAAGATAAAAAAGGGAAAGAAGAACAGCAAAAATAGGTCGTGCACCACGAGGTACCAGACAGGGCTGTACCATGATAGTGGACGTCTCAATTTATGGGGAAGATCATCCCTGTTTCATGAGGGTTTCAGGACAGCGCCTTGTACTGAATATTTACCGGTGGGTGATGTGGCGGTTCGGGGTTGGATATTTGGCCCGCTTGACGAAGCTTACTCATGACGAGGCGTTACCTCGTCCCCTTGATTTAAATTAGCTTCCCCACTAGCGTAGTACCTGAAAGAAAGATCGCAGGGCCGCGGCATGTGAGATGTGGCTACCACTCCAAATGGTTGCCTCTGCCATGCGTTGGTTGTCACTCTCGCCCACTCAGCGAGTCTAACTTCTGGGTATCGGAAGGCCGGGCACTGGCAACTGCACACTTCGGGCTCTGGAGCGCAATGGAGAGGGAGCGTGAGGCTGCGGACAGTCCTTCGCTGCAGGCCCCCCTTTGGTGAGCGAGCACCAAATTTGATGCTGATCGAAAGTGGGGCCGATGACCTGGGTTGCCTTCCGAGCAAAATGATGCACTGCCGACGAGTTACAGTATGCACCAATCGGAGCTTTCGAATGAAAGAACATTACATAACGGTCCTGTACTGAGGCTGTACTCTCAGAGACCAACTTCAAGAAGTCACTAGTACACGACGACAATCAAAGCATACACGTTGAGTCGACAAGTCCAGGTGCGGATGATGCAGAGAGACTGTATTTCTTTGCTCTTGCTCACGCTGCAGGTGTTCCACCGCCATTCATCAGTCCTGTCAAACTTCGTCCTCAGAAATACGTCTGTTCTGTGTGGTATAATGTCCTGCGCTGGTGGGTCTAGGGGCAACCGTTCCGTTGATCAGTTCTTCCACATCCATCTCGATTGGCAGGCATACGCGCACCAAATCTATCGATTCAACGACAAGCCGACAAATCCATCATCCGAGAGACGCAAGTTGTCATATGTAGCCCAGTTAACGAAGCCAACTACTACCAAGTTGTACGATATTTTTGAGTCCGTTAACTTATCAATATAGTCGAGGTTATTGAGGAGAGAGATGAATGATACAAATGAAAGATGCAGTCAAGACGTTCGATCGCAGTAAACATTTAAATAAATGGACACTGAAGCAGTTCTTGCGCAACCCCGCGTGATGTTGCTCAAATCTAATTGCGATAGGTGGACATGTCTACCAGGCTGTCGAACGGGGAGGCATCCTGCCCAAAGCCGTTGTTTGGCGCCGTCGTGTATATGCGCCCAGATGAGGGGTTCTCAGTTGGCAGTCGCCGGTCAGGTATAATGGGGGTGATAGCAGTCAAAGTCGAGCGACGGGGAGGAGGCAGTGGGGGTGGAGGTCTCTTGAGAGTATCTGAGTTCGTCCGATTCCACAAAATGGGTGGCAGAGCTAGGGGGATATCTGGGCAAGGAGCCGGGAAGACGCGTTCGTCGTCGGATGACTTCACTGGTATCAGGCATCGCTCCTCCTCGTCATCAGGTATCATGCTCGACAAGCTCTGAGTATCGAAACCGAGGCTGCTCGCTGAGTGTGGGGGGTTCATGTAATCTTGAATCAGCTCCCTACCGTCCGGCTCGTCTTCGTGAGCGGAGTGGTTGAGCTCTGGTTCAAAAGGCGACGATCGTCGAATCTTGGAGATGGGTTCGGTATATGTTACTGGGAACAGACCCTTGCGACCATCCCTAACTATCCCCAGCCACCAGTCATCAAGCACTTCGTTGAGGACCGTGATCTCATCTCCAGCTTTGAAAGAGAGTTCGTCCGATGAGCCGGAAAAGTCATACAGGGCCTTGACCTGTTTCTTCTCTTGTTGAGAGGGGGGTTTCAGAATACGACCGTTCGGCCGGGGCGAATCCGTAGGCAATTCGGCAGGTTTGACTTTGGGCGACTTGCGACCAAAAGACCTCGAGCTGGGCGGGCGTGAAACCTCAGGGCTGTCCACGCCGTCCTTCTCTTCGTCTTCATTCGTCAATGCAGTGAACATATCTCTGTCCTTCTTTCCGAGCCCCGTGATAGTGCTGACTGCATTCGAAGCCCATCCAGTGACGTTCATCTTCTTGCCGTGTCTCGTTTCACTTCCATTCGCAGTAATACCACTGTCGGAACGCTTGCGGGAAGAAATGGAAGTGGATCGAGAGAGAGTAGGAGTTGCTGGTTTTTCAGTATCAGGCTTAGGTCGAACTGGTGTACGAACGCCAGTGGTGTCCATTGATTCCACTGACGGCGTACGAGTCGAAGAGGTGGAATGCCTGGAACAGATGGAGGAGTACTTGTCATCGTCGACGAACGAAAATGGCTGTGATTGAGAATTAATCCTCATGTTCTCGAACTTGGTCAATGTCGACCTATTGCCTATGTGTCAGCGACACATCGTATGGTCATGAAGGGGCACTCACTCGTTACACCATCCACCTTTCACTTCATTCAGGATCTCAAAGTACTGACTTGCGAAGTTGAATTGGATGTCGAGGAATTTCGTCAGCTCGCGCAGCTGCAAGATTTCGTTCTCCTGGATAATCTGGATCCGAGAGCGGACGTCCTCGGAGGTCTCCTCGCTGCTTCGGTGTGAGCGATCAGGAAAGCGGCACGAATGGGCCGACTTACAAGCGAAGTCGACACCGTTGTAGTTCGTCCTCTGCCTCACGCCTTTCCTTTTCCTTTTCCTTCTTATAGTTTTTGATCTTATCGAGCTTGGTTATCGCCGCCTCGTAGCTCAGTCTGGATTGTTGCCGTGCATCAGAATAGAGATCATCCAGGCAACAGCTACTGACTCACCTCCGACTATCCAGCTTCTTGCGCTGGTGTTCGTAGTCCTTGATGTCCTGCCCAAACTTTTCGCACGACGACATAAACGTATCCTTGAAAGTGAGCCCATACGCCTCCTGAAGTGTCGCTATCTTGCAGTGAGCCCTACCCAGGGCGACAAGACATGTCCCTTGTAACAAAGGCGTCAGCCGATAAGCGTCCCACATAGAGGGGGTCGGGATGACACTCACCAAACGCAGAATCGTCGCCATACTCTTCCCCATGCGTGACCATGACTATCCCTAGCGCGTCCAGCGGCATGAGCTTCTGCCCCTCTCCTGAAGACGGAAACTCTTTCTTCTTTGAAAGAACATGGTGGTAATCTTCCGATACTGCCTGCAGCCTGACCGTTTGGGCAAGCCAGTAATAAGCAACCACATAGCAACGGCACGAGAGAGGTGCGTACCGGACGATACCCTGCTTCCTCAGCTCTATATCTTGCTCTAGCTCCTTGAGATCGTCTCCGACAGAGACTGTCTTGTCGCGAGAGGAGATCTTCTCGCCTGCCCACTAATTGCCATGGGTGCCTTAGCGTGAACGGACCACCGCAATTTCGCTGAAACGAACCTGTTTGAACTTGCCGAGCTGTACGAAAGATATGACATTATGACACGTCACTGAATGGAGCGACCCACCTGTTTACTAGCCATGGATGTGGAGAAAGAAATTGGCCAAGTTTCAGCGTCGGTGGTCCGATTTTTATTTCAGTGGACCGGCCTTGTCCGAATGACTTGTCGATCATTCGTATCAAATTGGCCCATCACAATAACAAGTCAAACTAAATAAAGAACAATCGACAGGAGAACCACAAAACACGTTCCACTTCATGCCTTCGTAGCCAGACGCACACCCTCTTGTATCGCAACAGCTTCTTCGACCCACGGAAGCCTAAAGAAATCACTCCGCCGAAGCTCTTCTGCTCGAATGGTGGCACCTTCGCTCGGCCCACTCCCGAGGACGCTCTCCAGATCTCGCGACTGCGATTCCAACCACGTCTGGATGAATTTTGCGGGATCGTCGGCGAAACTTTGCAAGAATACACGCTTGGTGTGGGAGTTATGCAATGACTGCGCGAGGAGTGAAATCTGAAAAAACAAACAAAGTGGCTGTACGATGAGATCAAATCGGCGGAGCATGGCGGCGGACTCCACCTCGTCATCCAATTTGCCAAGATCTTGCATGCTCTCTTTACTTGATTGGACAATCACCGCCATTCGGTTTTTCGTGGCAGTGTCCTCCATTTTAACTTCGATGTCCCAGGCGGATGGCCGTTCCGCTGGCGGAACTCCGGGATTAAACGTATAGTAGAGGATAATGGGATCAGGCGGCATAAGATGGCGGTTGACCAGCTCAGGCAATTGCTGAAATACGATAGAATCTCCACCAAAGATCTACGAAGGCAAGAAATTAATCAGGGATTACCCGTGCCATGGTACCATGGACCCACGGGGCGCAAAAAATCGTCTGCTTTGATTCTTCGACGGTCGACCTTATCTTGGAGGCCATTGAGCTTGATGTAGTTCCACAATGTCTGTATAACGCCTAACCGACTTTCTTCTTTGACTCCTAGTACATAGGCTGACAAGCCAGCGTAAGATGCTGGAAGAGAAACATTGCGAAAGAGGTTACCTAAGTCAGGGCTCACTTTGTACTGTTCCGGATTTTGTTCGAGATGCATCAAGATTCGAACCCGAGTGGGTTGATCACCCGTCCGTCTGACCGTAAAACCGTCGAGCGGGGATTGACCACCCTGGGGTCGAGGCCACTACGGACATTCTCAGTCAGGAGTGTACGAGTACAGAAAATCAGAGCACACCTCGACTATATTACCGTCTGGGTACAAATGAGGATCACGATCAAGTTCCACGATCATCCTCTTGACGAAAGTCGAAAACTTTCGCGGCGCCGTTTTGTCTCGAGAACGTTGATTGGGCGGCTACCCATCGTAAACCCGCGACGGAAAGTGGTAAATAGATTCAGACGTACCTCGAGGAGACGTCCCTCAATTTTAAGCGACCACGCCGGAATGCCTTGTCCAGTCTCTACGTTCACCGCGTCCACTTCTCCATCACCTTCACCGACTTGCCATGTTTGGCTAGAGACAGTATGGCCAACGAACACCCTCAGCGTTCGCGTGGTCTACAAAATACCGCGTGAATGAGCCACAAACTAAAATCATCCACGCGCGACGTGACATACGGTTGGGTTTCGGGCCAACGCGTCCTGAACCTCGACTCTTTTCCTCGTCATAGTCCAATCCAGCTTCTGTTCCATCTCTAACAAGCTTTGATACATTCTGGACTCTTGCGTGAACTCGGGTAATTGGGCAAGCGCATTCGGTATGGATTTATCTGTGAGCTTGCGTCTCCTGTGAATTTTGGATTACAGGTTGAATGCTTAGATTCGCGGAGACTCTAGCACACATACTTTGCTGCTTTAACGCCCTCCATGCTGATTGATAAGCGATGCGAGAATAGTACAGGAAGGGGGCAGTCGAGGTATTCGGTAAATGGGTGTTGGAGCCCGCGCTGGGGGGTCGACAAACCCAAACGGTATATGACCCCCAACAAGGCAGGCCAAGTTGAAGCTGCCTTGAAGTACTTCCCCGATATCTTTCAACTTCGATGTACGACATAATACATACACGACAACATACGAGAACAAAAAACAGTACAACAGCTAAGAGCATCATCATAGATCTTATAAATTCTCACTTCCCGTCATGTTATTATTCGTCATCGGCAGTGGTCTGTATGATCGAGCAAACTTTTAGCTGGTTAACGAAGAGAGAATGAATCACAACGTACATCATCCCAACCATCAAAATCACCTTCCGAAAGCAGTTGTCCATCCAGAAGTTTTCCCATGTGCGTTGACGCAAACAGCGTGCCCTTTCTCCGAAGGCTCGTCAACGTCCGCAAGAAACCAATAGGCGTCCTCTTGAACGCGTTCCCGATCTGTGAATGATGCCCCAGTCGATTCTTTGGCAAAATAAATCCATCCCTCCCGACTTTAATATCCTCTTTGCCTTGCAACTCCCCTGCGTACACGCATAGGAATCGACACAACCGGACGTACGTCTCATGGTCCTTCAGGTACAGCTGTCCCGAAAATACGTTCAACTGGTCCATGAGAACCACGGACGGCGTCCAGCCAACGGAGAGCGCAGGGATGTTATACAACGCAAGGTCGTCGCATGGCCTCGCCAGCTTGGCGACGCGGGGTGTGTACAGATGGAGTCGAACCTTTCTGCGCGACCTGATGTGCTGCATCAAGTTGTCGACTTCGTAAGGGCTTAGAATGACGAGGACTTCGTTGCCATCTCGTCTCCCGGAAACAACCCACTGGACAGGGCGCAAGTAATCGTCCAACTTTCCAGTCGAGCTGACGGTTTTCTGGAAGTCCATCGTTGCCAATACAAACGGGCTCCAAACGTGTGCCTCGCGAGTAATCGCCGAAGTGTCTTGGAGTGTCTCGAAAGCTGGAAGGAAAGCTGTGGTATGCGTAGGAATGCTGCCTGTCATCACAAAGGTAACGACATCGGAATGGATCGAATGGATCGTCGGCGATGCCCTCGGGGGTCGTTCTACGTGTCGCTCGTGCTCAGCTTCATGAATGATCTCCCGCTCTTGTTCCTCGTCCATGCTCGCGGCGTGCCCCGACGAAACCCCGAGGGAAATACAGCGATGACGGATATCTAGAGTCTGGTATTCGGCAGAGTTAGAAGCGCTGCGCGGTCCATACAGCTCTTCCAATTTCTTCGCCTCCGGCTGGAGCCACTTGGCGGACAGTTGTTTCGCACTCAGCTTGCCTTTGCTAAAGCTTGTCCAAACGTCATATCGGAATGTATGATTCATCCCTTGCTGGGCCCAGTGAGGCGCACGCTGCTGAATGTCGTCGCAAGTCTCGCGTATCGCCCACTGTAAGATATCCATGACATCAATGGTGCTCGAGGGAGCTTTGCGGACAACATAGCGAACACGGCGATCAACCTCCAAGGGTGCGAAAAACATGATAGAGTGGCCATGACCAAGTTTTCGCATCCGCATGCAACCTATGGATGGAAAACATTAAGACTCATGCGTTTACAAATACACCGAGTCCTACGTACCCTGAACCAAGCGATCTTTGGTAACCTTGGGGCCTAACGTGACCGCTGCGCGGAATCCACTAGGGAAGTTGATGTCGGTACCACGCGTGTGAGCATCATCGAGGTACACGACACATCGATCCAACTGTTGAGCAAAAGGTGAAGACAAAAGGAGCTCGGTGCTACCGTCCCGCGTAAGCACCGTCAATTCATCATCCTCGTTGAAATAAATAGCCGCCTGCGAGGATGCTGGGCTGATGGCCAACCAAGCACCAGCCAGCTCCTTGTTCTGAAGATCCAACATTTGGGCACCGACGTCCAACAGAACGCGGATCTCGGGTTGCTGGGATACCAGTATAGCAAGGAATTCGGACGTCTTTCGCCGCTCGCCATTCTCGTGAGTCGTGCACATGTAATGGTTGTTCTCCGGCTGAAGAATATACGCCAAGACCTTCGCATTCGTCCCCCGTTGATGCTCGGGATCATGCTGAGATATGTGAAGTGGCAAGAGATATCGCCCATCGTTGGTCCCGGAAAACCCTGCGATAACAGCAGTTAGGTTTGCCGACGCAGCAATTCTCATCTTAACTCACCCGTCAGCACGCGTTCTCGCTTCTCTGCTAGGTCCCAGCCGGAACACGACAGTTTGAAAGGAAATTCCTTGGCCTCCCTCGGAAACACGACTTTCGAAAGGTAGAAATCGATTGTTGCCTTGTTGCGAGAGAACAGAGGGAGTAGAAAATCGCGCCACTGTTCCGACGATTTAATGTTGATACCGTTCCATGATCGTAAGGATACCGGAACGGAAGAGCACCCTCGAACCCAAAAATCGTAATCCGCGGATGGGTCCTCCTGGTTAAGCAAAATTTCGAAACAAGTCCCCAGTTGCCCTTGGTCCAGACCGCCATAGTAGTAAGATAGACAGGAAAGGATAATCGCAACATCAGGATGTCCAAATTCGGCCCTTTGTGCCGGGACATCCTTGGCTCTGTATGGAACCGCAAGCATTGTGCGCACTGGGGCGAGGCCATAGTCCACTCGCCACCGTCGTTCCCTGAAAGCAAACAAAAGAATACCGGATGCCAGAAGGCCACGCAGGAGTAGCAGACCACTCCACAGAGGAGTCTGCTGACAGTGATCCCTCACCAATTGGACCGCTGCGGAGGAGACATCCTCGCAAGATATAAACCTCCGAATCGCACCCCGAAGGTCCCGCGTGACTCGTTGAAAGACGAAGCTCGAAAGGCGACCGTTCATTATGTCTTGCACTACCAGCGACGCTAGCTTTTGACCCGCGTCCGCTTGCAAGATCCGGAAGTGGGGGAATGACCCAGGTGATCCAGCCTCGTACTCCACTCCATGTGGATAATCTTTCCCGAGGGAGGATGCATGTTTCTTTACCAGGTCGAGGATTTGCTGAGTGGCGGTCCAACGTTCAGGGAAACCTTCCACATGTTGTTGATGGCCAATGGCGTATATCAATTGGTACCGCACATGAAGAATCTCGTCGCTCTCATCCATGATATCTCGTGAATGGGAACAGAGCCAGCGCTGGAGTTCCAACAGTTGATTTGCTAGTTGACTGTCTTCTCCCTGGAATAACTGCTTCTCCACGCTCACGAGCTTGAGCGACAAAATGTGCTCTGGTTGAACGACCAGGATCCCACGCTCTTTCATGCATTCTGCCATCAACTCGCGGAGGGCAATTACTTGTTCAGAATGGATCTGGAGAGAGCGAGAGAATGGGATGATGTATATTCGCCTGTTGGCAAGTCCACCAAGGCGATCTACCAAAAGCTGGAACATCTGGGCTGTCAACGCCTTGGGGACGATGACACGGGCTACTTGGTCACCGTCTGCGAGGACAGCAGCAGATATAGGAATGATAACGGAGGATTTTCCCTCGCCCATGTTGAGCTGCATAGCCGTATTTGTGCCGGAGAGCGGCGATATCATCTGATTGGCAACATCTACCTGGACACGGCGGATCAAGAAGTTACCTTGGAGCTGATACGGATGAGAAACACTGCGTCTACATCCAAACAGGAGAAACATACCTGGATTAATAGCCAATCTGGATGCGCCTCAGCGTCCCAACCGTCACAGCCTTCGTTTAGTAGCTCCTTGCAAAGCTCCTCAGGGTGATTGTCTAGGTATAAACGAAGCAATCTACGAGCACGCTGCAGCTCGAGCGCGAGTAAAGCTAGCGTCGTCAGACATCTCTTCCAATGATCGGAGAGTGCAATCAGGGAGTTGGGTGCGAGGGACCGAAACAGCGCCTGTGCGGTTATGCGTGGCCATTGACCTGATTTCTCGAGAGCCCGTTCGCTTTGGTCCTTGGGACCCAGACTGTACCTGAGAGCATGGAGGGCTTCGTCATAACCGTCCTTGCACTGAGTGTAGTGCACCACAAGTGTCTCGAGGGTAGGCAACATCGTTCCTTCGTGAGAGAAGGGCATGTCAGTCTCAAAGCACTCTGCACTAGCGCGGAGGTTTGAGACATATTCAAGCTGGAATGGATCTACTGTGTGCGCTTCAGCTGTAGCAATCAGTTGGCGCAACGAGCCGCCAGACTCTCTTCCGGAACCGGAGTTATTCCGAATGTTGGCAGGCGCACATCGGGGCAGCCTGCTGCAGTATTCTTGTAACGATGGTGCGGGTCTGGTAAAAAGCTGATCCACTGCAAGCGACCAGTGTATGCCAGAAGGGATACTTTGCGAGGATTGGAACGAATATTGATGAGCTGGAGTTGAGAGGGACCCAGAGTGCAGGGTATCCAGGATATTTTGGACGCGAACGAGATGTTCTTTTAGCTTGAGATTGTGATAGCAGCTGGAAAAATAACGCTGAACTTTGAGTGTGAGTTCTTCCACATCGTATGAATGGGGGTCGAGGGAACAAGGCGGAGGAGTTTCGCACGGCCAAGCGCTAAGCAGATGGCGAACGGTCACGTCGATATCCGACTCCAGTCTTTCCTTGTACATTTTTCGTTGACGCCTTCGCCATATCTTAGAACCCTCGTCGGTATTTGGAAGTTCTGCGCTCTCCGGACTACATTCGAAAGCATAGGCGCAATCGTCAACATAGTCGTGCAGGGTGTCCCGAGAGGGAGCATATCCCTCTGAGATACGATAGGAACTATCGTGGTGCGGTGGATCCTCCGCAAGGAAGTTAGGCTCCAGCGCGAACGCTACGAATGCGGGGACCAGGTCGCTAAACTTATGAGAAGCATACGCCATGGCGGGGAGAGAGAACAGTAATTGGTTCCATATTCCTTCGTCGCTGTTTCTCCGTAGCTGATTGTAGGCCTCGAGCCATATCAAGGGAAGATGAGGTTCAACCCAAGAGCGGTCATATTGAAATGAAAGAGGTGCCTTCGCAAATACGGTCTGGTCCATCCATGAATTTATCATGCGCTCGATGCCCTTTGCGGTTGCTGCACTGGCGACACGGTGATGGACAACAGTCGCTGCTGTATAAGCGCGATGCTCCGATTTTGAAGATCCCACCAAGTCTCTTCCGTTGTACCTGACGTCATACTTCGTCTTAGAAGACGGCGGGGAAACTTCGACTGGGAACAAATATGCGGCGCGTAACGCACTGCGATTCAACAAGTTGTCATCGCGGGATGGAAAGTTCTCGAACAAATCATCTGGTTGACTCCCGTGGAATAGCAAGACTCTGTCGCAGTGCTCTTTGATGGCCTTGGCTGCAACGTACAAATCGGGATGCTGAGAGCTCGCAGGGAGGTCGAGCCACTCCACTTTCTGCATACACTTGCGATTTTCGGGGTACCATGTGCGTGATGGACATATAGATGCGATCAATCCCAGGAGCTCTGCCTCTCGAGGACTTAACTTCATGATCGACCGGCAGCCGGCAGATCGGAGAATAGATAACGCCTCTTCCGTACCTGACCTACCCGTGAGCGGATCGATACCACATCCACTGGTCAGGGCATGCAGGTAAGAACAGTAAAGCCTGTTTGCCAAACTGACGTTCCCTGTCAAGCAGCCCAAGTCCGTATTCACCCTATAAGTCTGATAAGTTACGCGTTGAAGAGAAGGACCATCGGTATTGATCTCGACGCGGACGTGATGGCCATCCAAGTGATAGGAAATATCGCCCTCAGGGATGAGGACACAACGAGGAACGAGTTCCTCAGCGTTGAGGTCTCCGATCTTTGGTCTCAGCACCAGCTTGTTGAGCAAACCGTACATGGCCCCGATAGACTGATTCTGGTCATAGACCATTCCACGGATATTGCGAGACTCGAGGTCTCCGTCGTCGTTCACGTAAAACGAGAGGCCGTAGCGAGGCAAATCGACTGACAATTGTAAGGGAGATTGGGGTCGACTCGACTCGACTGGGGATGCGGTAACTATAAGGTTTTGTGGGGAGTCGAGTGGCTTCAAGAGATTCGAAACCATCTCCCATGCGGAGCTTCGAATGTCTATGAAGGAAACAAGTCCCCTGTGCATGCAATATTGCCCGGGGATGCAATTGATCCTCCAGTTCTCTGAAGATTCTTCCCAGAGCCTGTCGAGAGGGCGTATCTCTAGAATGGATGTTGAAAGATTCAGCCAATGTGCATGCCCCTCGATCAACACGGCTGGTAAGTCTCCCACAAGCTTTTCCTGAGGGATAAGCTCAAGAATTGCAGAATTGGACCTGATCCCTCGTTTTGCTCGTATCACAAGATCGTCTTTTATGAGAGAAAAGTAGACCTGTATACCACGTTTGAATCCAAATTCTCCTTGATGATACTGATACTGACCTGGTGATCAGAAATAATATCCCGTGTCGAATAATCCATTCCCGGCAGATCAGCTGGCACCACATCAAGCACTTGCTGTGGAAACGGTCAGTCACCTGTCATGGCCTAGACCAATCAATTGAATGCTCCTACCTTGCCGAATATTCGATCATATAGTGGTTGCCGGACGATTTCCTTTGGAAGTCTACCAAGTGGTTTTCCATCTACCAGAAGCGACCCGTCAAGCAAGTCGAGGTACACTTCTTGGGAGCATTGGCTTTCTGTCGGCGCTGTTGTGCATGAGAACC
>JBBPLX010000318.1:0-28730 GCA_038090015.1 Leccinellum albellum | reverse complement strand
CCACCCAGCGTGCGCCATGCACAAACGACGACACGACGGCGATGTGACGCCGACTGGCGACACGGACGACGGCGTGACGACGACGCGCACGCACCCTCTCCCTCTCCCCTCCCTCCACCCGGCATGCACCGTGCACGCGACACGGGCGACGATACGCACGCGCACGCACCCTCACCCTCTCCTCACCTCGCTCCTCTCCCTCCTCCCTCTCCAGCCAGCGTGTGCGGACGACGACGACATCGACAACGACGCGACGACACGAGATCGACGTGACGACGACTGTCGACGCGGGCGATAACGCGACGATGGCGACAGAGAGGATGGAGACGGAACGCCATCGACTCGACGACGACGTGACGACATGACGCCGGCAGGATGCGACCGTGTCGACCGACAACGACAACGACGCGACATCGACATGAAGACAACTGTTGACACGGATGACGACGCGACGGTGAGGAGTCGAAAAACGACGACGCGGGGACAACGCTGCAACGTCGACGACGACACGATGACACGGCGTGCTGATAGCAGTACGCTGCGTCATCGTGTCGATGTCGACACACAGCGTGCATCCACTCCATGGGTAGCGGTGTGAATACCACAGCAGGCCATAGGGTTCAAGTTGGACGCGGTTAGGTTCGGATGACTGGTTGTAGATACATAAACTTACTTTGCAACTTTGGTACTTTCCGAGGCTTTGAGTGTGATGAGTAAGCATTGCTTTAGTGCTTTATGCACTTTAGCTGCTTTAGTTCGCGGCTTTACTTAATTGAATTGTCAAAGTGCCTGAAAGTGCTGTAAAGTGGCTGTCAGATTTGCTGATGTACAACGCGTGGGCCACATCAACAAAGGAGACCTACGGATCTGGTCTCCTCGTCTACCACACCTTCTGCGACCTGAAGAAGATCCCGGAGGACGAGCGAGCACCCCCTTCCCCAGGCATCCTTGTGGCCTTCATCTCCTCACTCGCCGGCGTGTACGCAGGCAGCACAGTCGCCAACTACGTCCACGCCATCCAGGCCTGGCACATCCTCCACGACCTCCCCTGGATCCCGAACTCGGCAGAAACTGACGCGCTCCTCAAAGCGGCCAAGCTACTCGCCCCTCCGTCTTCAAAACACCCCCCCCACAAGCCCTACACACTCGACATCATCACACGCCTCCGCCCTCACCTTATCCTCACTGACCCTCTTGACGCCGCTGTTTTCGCCTGCTTAACCACCACCTTCTTCGCCACCGCCCGAACGGGCGAATTCACAGTACTCAACATTGCCACCTTCAACCCCCTCACACACATCACCTGCGTGCATGTCACCCAGCAGCGTGATCGCGAGGGCAACGAAGTCACAAATTTCTGCCTACCCCACACCAAAACATCCCTCCAAGGCGAGGATGTCAACTGGGCCAGGCAGAACAGGCCATGCGATCCCCTCGCAGCCCTGCACAATCATTTCGCCGTAAACAATCCCCCACCCAGTGCTCACCTCTTCGCTTACCGATCCAAAAAAGGACACACCCCGTTAACTCGACCAAAATTCCTGAAAATGCTCGAGGGGGCATTCAAAGCTGCCGGCATCACCCCACTCAAAGGCCACAGGATCAGGATTGGCTCCACTCTCGAGTACCTCCTCCGTAAAATACCCTTCGACGTAGTAAAGATCAAGGGCCGTTGGGCCAGCAACGCCTTCCTCATATACCTCCAGAACCACGCCCAAATCCTTGCCCCTTACATGCAGGCTACCCCAGCCGTGCACGAGTCTTTTCTCCAATATACAATGCCTCCCCTCCGCAGATAACACATCAGAAACAACACCTGGTGAGTCCCTGCCTCCGACTACCTTCTGGGTGCGCAGCCACGCGCGTCGCATGCCACTCCTACCGTTTGGGAACGCAGCTCATGCCCACCCAGCAGGTCTCTCCCATTCCGGACCGGAAAGCGCTACGCGCTTCGCCCGTTCCCTCCCTCCTTCCACTCGTTTCCTCTCTTCCCCTAGCACCTTGTAGTATTGTATGTCAAGTTTACATTACATACAATACACCCCCCTTTTCTTCCAGCGTACATAGCGCCGTCCGTAGTTAGCCAATGACACAGGGTTTCATATCTCACGTACTTGATAATGACGCGCTTAACATACCTCCTAACAACGATCTCTAAATTTGGATTTCCCGACTCTGGGTATAGGTATCGGGATGCAGCATCGCAGCGTTTTCCGGTCACAGGGCCAACATATCTTTAGTCAGAGAATAGTAAGTTAGTGAATATTCCGTTAATCCATTCTCCAGATGATCACCTATAACTTGGCTAGTCAAAAGCAACTAATCAAAAGCAGGCATCGACAGTATTGCAAATACTTACGCCATAACCGTTCGCAGACTTGAAATCGTTGGCGTCATCAACTTGTGGACGGCCAGGATCGTATGCCTTCGATACGTTTAGGAATTGATTCCCAAACCCAGGGTCAGTGCCTCTGGGAGATATCAGGATCGGTCCGGAGTAACAATGGATTGGCTGATCCGATATAGGAGTGAACACTGCTGATTATCGATCATTAGTGGCGATAACATTGAGAATGCATACTTTCTTAATCAATGGAAGGAGATCATCGAACCCCCATCCTGAGTTTCCGAATGCCTTCCTACCATCGTGGTCCGACGCAGCGCCTCTCGTGTAGAACACGCCTATATCCAAGGCGAAGTCGCAACATGGGGCAAACATGATCAAACACAATTATGCAATGAGTACAGGAGACTCCCGCATGCTACTCACAGTTGACGATGGAGCCCCGCCCACACCTTTGCCAGATATAGCGCCGGAAAGACGTCCGTTGAGGTACTTGCTTGGCTTGCCTGTGTAGAAGTAGACTGTAGTGCTGTTGGGTACAACATGCTCAAGACATCTACATGGCTGGACATGGCTAGCAACGTCGCGGGAGTGCTGCGCACCCTCGACGATCAGAATCTTCAGAGAGGAGTTGGCGGCTGCTGATCTGCCCGCAACGATACAGGCAGTCGTTCCACCTGCGTTCAAATTGGATGAACAAAGCGCGCTCAGGTGAAATGGACGATGAGACTCGCCTTCGGCAAATATAATGTCATAGACTGGGGACATAACAAGAGCAAAAGAGAAAATCTTGAAAATGGCGCGAGCCCGATAAGGAGCGGCTGTGGGACGAATCGATGGGTATATATAGATACAGGTTCCTTGCCACGCGAGTGGAAAAGTCCAAGATCCAACGTAAGTGCCATTCCCGGTGACGACATCACAACAAGTCTGCGAATTTTCGTCTAAAGTGCTCCTAGTTAGAGCTTCACTTGTATGCCATTTGCCAGAATGTAGTCCTGACTTGACTACGTTGGTCTCTTCTAGGTTTCAAGTTCTAGCACTGGGTGCCTCTGGCGGTGACACAATAGAGCGAGATGTTGGCATGTCTGAGAAATTGAAAAAGACCAGATACAGGCATGAGGTGTATATGCGAGCGGAAACGCACATGTGTCATAACGGTTACGGTGTTCCCGGGCCGATGGCTAGCACTTCAAGTTGCGAATGATGTCAAGGAGGACATAGCAGTGATTCGATCATTTGGACACTGAATGGCAATGGGCGCGGCGCCTGAGTCTTGTACCAAGCAGTTTGATTTAGGGCATTCAGAATAAGAAAAGAACACTGTCTGATTGAACTGCTGCTTAGGATGTTGGGCGTGAGTAGGACCTTACCTGAAAGATTCTGTATGGCTTCGTCATTATTTCTCCCTAGCCTGTAGGGAACACCGTATCTCTGAATGGCCCAGTCGATGTACACTGGCACCTGGGATTCGAAAGGAACTTGGAGAGCGAATACAATCGGCACCTCCGTGCACCTGGGTCGCAGACATCTGGCACCGCCACTGTTTGAAGAAAACGTCAAACGCCCTTCACAACATTTCCCGAGGACTCGGATAATCAAGTTCCTTTCAGTCGCCGCAACTAAGATGGACTCAGGTTTTGGTACACCATGTTGGTCGACATGTAATTATTTTCGAACCTACGCTGTCACTAGAGGGTATGTCACCGAAGATGACTAGTACGCTGAGTGTACTGACGGGATTGAGGGACTTGCACCTTCCGCCAGCTCTCCTATTATATTCAACCCTAGATCCTCTGCAATAATAACTGCCGCCTTCTCCCCGATCACCAAAGCTGTGGAATATGTATTCTAACAAGAAAAGAATGTATATAAGCAACCTCCAGATCAATACTATGTAAGAACGTACGTTTCCAACGTTGGATGGACAGATCGACAAGTCTATCAAATTGGTAGGTGTAAATGCACGTTGAGGATGATCCCAACACTACCTACCTGCCACCTTCAAACCTTCCACCCCGTATACGTTCAGACGCGGATCCACTACTCCGTCTTGCTCGCGTGGTTTCATCGCACATGTGCCCATCTAGATTATTTCCTTCGTCAACAACATCCGGAAAAACCAGAACGCCATATTGTAAAGCCCACCGAGTGACAGGTTGTAAATACTGCCAACCGTCGTGCGGAGAAATGTCCAGACACGGAAATAAGCAAAGTCAGACAAGCATGACGCACCCGTATTGCGATGGTAGTCGGCGATCGCCTCATCGTCCTCAGCAGTGTACATAATGTTCGGCGCGTCGATCGGCACCGGACCGACCGCTTCTTTGCATGTAGCAGCGCTACCTGGAGGAAATTTTGGATGATGGGCAGCTACTTCTCCCCTGTATGCGGGAAGACGCCGGTACAGTTCACGAGTCAACTTGTACATCAGTGTCAGCTGCTCAATATCGCAGACTCTGTCGACGGTCAAAAGATCAGCCTTATACAGCAATGTAGAAAACGGGTCCTCACTTGGAGCAATAGTCAGGGTCAAAGTCGAGAGGCAAATTGGGGTCTTCACCAGATGTGACGTGTACGCTACCCTTCAAATCTGGATACAGCTTGATTTCCAAGATGTAAAAAATGATGGTCAACGCTTTTATGACAATCTCGTCGTTCATGCTCACAAGGAAGTAGATCACGGAGATACATTGCTGATTGGGTGCAAATGTGCAGCTGGTAAGGAGCGCTCAATCTGAAAAAACGTACCCAAGAATGGCGCCGTGACCTACCCGGTAAATGGTAAGATGATAGACATGGTTTTATCAGGATGGGATTTAAAGAATGTTTCCCATCTATGTTGCAATGCCGGGCCAGCAGTTCTCAGTTCTCCTGCCGTCAGGCGCACCTTCGCCAGGGCTTCAATCCCGCTGTGATGGACATCTAGTAGCAAATTCCAACGAGAGAAACAAAATGACAAACTTGAGAGCAACCTTCCCCGTTCCCTGTTCCTCCCATTCTTTGAGTCGTACTATTAATCACATTCATATCACATACTGTTATGTATGAATGTTTGAAAAAATTAACGGAGTCACCTTTATCGGCGTCTGGATCACTCCAAACATCTTTCATGGTATTAAGGTCTTCAGATGCGTGGAACGCCAGACCAGCACCCAAATGATCTGCATAATGACATGTACTAAGTCGTTGAAACCGAGAACAATTCTGTGGACCAGACTTGCCCAGATAATTTTCTCCGACGCCTGGTAGATCGACCAACATAGGGATGTTATTCTTTTCGAGGAAGGACGCTCCACCTATCCCAGATCTCTCCAAAATAGATGAAGAACCAAATGCTCCAGCAGAGACAACAACCAGCTTGGTGGCATTTGCAGCAAACAAATCACTGCCCACTCCATCTGAAGTATACTCAATACCAACCGCACGTCCGTTCCTATCGTTGTCATGAGTCAATGGATACATAATGCTCTCAAACCTGACGCACTCAATCATGACGCGTTTGACACGTTTCCCTACGATAATCTCTAAATTTGGATTCCCTGACTGCGGATATAGATATCGGGAAGCGGTATCGCAGCGTTTTCCAGTCACGGGGTCGACATATCTTTGGCAGAGAAAAATGAGTCGGTGGATATTGCTAGTTTCACGGGACGATTACCTGAAACTTAGCTAGTAAAAGTAAATGATCGAGCCCACTTGTGCAAAATACCATATTAGAGACACTTACACTATATGCATCTACAGTCTCGAAATCGTTAGGATCGTTGACTTGTGGACGTCCAGGGTCATATGCCCTTGCGACGTCTAAGAATTGTTCTCCGAAATCAAGTTCTGTCCCCTTAGCAGCTATCTGAATCGGTCCAGAATAACCATGGGTCGGTTGACTTGATATGGGTGTAAAATTTTCCGCCTAGTAACAAGTGGTTATCAGTTATCCTCAAGCTTTCTCGAAAATGTTCGCCTTCTTAATCAAAGGAAGGAGATCGTTGTAGCTCCATCCTTTGTTTCCAAATGCCTCCCAATCATTGTAGTCTGATGCGGCGCCTCTCGTATAAAGCATGACTACATCAAAGTTAAAGTGCGAACACGGTGTCGCATCGTGAAGACAACATAATCAAATAGGGTCGAGTATACTTGCTGCTCGCCACTCACAGTTAACAATGGAACCTCCGCCTACGCCTTTTCCGGATGCAACGGTAGGAGCCCGTCCGTTAAGGTGTGAGCTTGCCTTGGCTTTGTGGAAGTGAACTGTCGTGCTGTTTGGCGCAAGATGCTCGAGGTATCTACATGGCTGGACATGACTAGGAACATCGCGGGAGTGCTGCCCACTCTCGACGACGAGGATCTTGAGAGAAGGGTTAGCGGCAGCTAATCTCCCTGCAATCACGCAGGCAGTAGTTCCACCTGGATGAGCAAAGTAAACGGAAGCAAACGGATCAACTTAAGGTCGAACTCGCCTCCAGCAAAGATGATGTCATACACTGGAGTCATGGTGAGAGTGACAAGGAACAAGTGAATCGATAGAAAGGATGGTACTACCTAGTAGTATGTTACTCGGAGTCCCGTTACCTTGTTCACAAGGGTCATTCTATACCGACAATTGTGGCTGTGAGTCTCGAAATTTGGCCCGATTTCCGACAACTTGCTCCGGTCTCGTAAAATAGGTCATTCATGTTTTCGCTTGAACTCTCGTCCACCACTCAGTAATGGGTTAAGTCGATGATCTTCCATCCGCAGGTGTTCATTAGGACATATGCGTCGTGAACAATTTTTCATCAAACCCTCATAACAACCTGATGCTGTCCTGTCAGGCTCGACTCCATGATAATGAAACATATGCATTGTGAGCTCTCCGGTTGGTGGTTGTCCAACATCCATGATCACTTTGTCTATTGTTTTCCCTTGTGGTCGGTAATCGATCAGGATCGAGGTCGGATGCATTGGGCGCGTGATGTATAATATGAGTAGTAGTTTTGAGCCTGTGAAAGCTCCCGAGTTTTGTGTGCTGATTACAGTTATGACGTGCTTAGCAAAAGCACTTTGAATTGAACCAGGAGAGATGGCCACCCGTTTCAAATTACAATGAAGTCATCCTTTATGTGTTTCGCAGTAATACACACCTGTTTGTGATACCTTGAAATAGCACACACTATCTATGTTCAAGAATATGTTGAAAAGAGAACCAACAGTTGACCCCATGCTCTTGACTATCCATGCTAGTATCTATGGCGCGTTGAGGTGGTATGCTAGCTTCACCCCCGATCTCTCGCTAGTTCTCCTGTACGCTGAGGTCCAGATCTTCTGCAATCATGACTGCCGCTTTCTCCCCGATCAACAACGCTGTAGAGTATGTATTCTAACGAGACAAGCGAGTAGTCAGCAACCTCGAGGAACAAAACCTCATGAGAAAGAACATGGCTCACATTCCCGACGTTGGATGGGCAAATGGACAAGTCTGGTGAGTTCGTAGGAGTGAGTACAAGTCAAAAATGAGTAATAATCCTACACCACTTACCTGCAACCTTCAGACCCTCCACACCGTATACGTTTAGCCGCTCATCGACCACCCCGCCCTGCTCGCGTGGTTTCATGGCACAAGTACCCATCTAGGATACAACCGTTTTTAATGACGTTCTAGAGTGAAAAGCAAGTGAATTGGAGAACTCACTGAATGGGAAGCAGTGTTTACTACATGCGGGGAAAGGTTGAGGTACAGAAACACGGGAATATAGGATAACTCACGCGTTTCACGATGAAAGTTGGCGATAGCCTCGTCGTCTGCAGCGGAGTACACTATGTTCGGCGCGTGAATTGGCACAGGGCCACCCATTTCCTTGCAAGCGGCTTCACTACCGAGAGGAAACTTCGGATGGTGTGCAGTGGCCTCTCCCCGATATGCGGGAATACGCCGGTAGAGTTCGCGCGTCATTTTATACATGAAAGTCAACTGCTCGATATCGCAGTCTCTGCGAGCGACACATAAACTGAATCAGTGCCTATGATATAGGAAGTAAATGTTAACCATACTTTGAGCAAAGATTGGGATCAAAGTTGGGGGGTGAGTTTGCATCTTCACCGGACGTGATATGTACGCTGCCCGTCGAGTCTGGGTACAACTCAAATCCCAGGATATGAGAAAGAGGGGTGAACATCAATATTTCCCTGATTACTTACCAAAAAGTAGAACACAGAAGTTAATGTCTGATCAGGTGCAAATGGGTGGCTAGTAAGGAGCAATGAGATGAATAATTCGCACTCGAAATGGTGCTACCACTTACCCAGCAAATGGGAGGATAAAAGACATCGATTTGTCGGGACTCGGCTCGAAGAATTGTTTCCATCTTTGTTGAAACGCACACCCTGCGTTCACTAACTCTACTGCTGTCGGGCGCACTTTCGCGATAGCCTCTAATCCACTATCATGGAAGTATTTAGCAAGTGCTTATGACGGGAAAAATAAGTAGCCGACTTGTGAGCAACCTCCCCCGTTCCATGTTCCTCCCATTCTTTGAGGTGTACTGATGATCATATTCATATGACACTCTTTGGACCTTTGGACTAGTTGACAGCTTACCTTTATATGCGTTTGGGTCAGTCCAAACATCTTTCATGATTCTAGTCTCATCTGATGTGTGAAATGCCGAACCGGCACAGAGGTGATCTTTAGAGTACCTGTCAGTCTTCGGAGAAAAACAATTCAATGTGCTGAACCTACCTTGATAATTTTCTCCAACACCGGGGAGGTCAACCAATACAGGGATATTGTTCTTTTCAAGGAAGGATGCTCCACCGATCCCGGACCGCTCCAAGATGGTTGGAGAACCGAATGCTCCAGCAGAGACAACAACCAACCTGCTGGCCTTCGCCGTGACGAGCTCGCCACTGCCAATAATCCCATCTGTAGTATACTCAATACCGACCGCGCGACCGTTCCTGTCATTTTCACAAATCAATACGTACGAGGTCGATGCGTTCAGACCTGACGTACTCGATAATGACACGTTTGACACGTTTACCGACAATGATGTCTAAATTCGGATTTGCTGACTGAGGATATAGGTATCGGGAAGCAGCATCACACCGCTTTCCGGTCGTCGGGTCGACATATCTTTGATAAGGAATCAGTCAGCGAGTTACTCAAACATATCTCCCCTCGCCGCACACTTACTTGTAACTTGGCTAGTAAAAAGTAAATGATTATGTCCACACATTTTACTACATTAGAATTACTCACGCCATAAGCGTTCGGGGTCTTGAAATCGTTAACATCGTCGACCTGTGGACGACCAGGATCGTATACCCTCGCTACACTCAAGAGATCGACCCCCAATCCGAGACTGGTTCCACTAGGGGCTATCTGGACCGGCCCCGAATAACCATGCGTCGGTCGGTCTGATATCGGAGTAAACATTTCCAGCTACAAAGTCGATTGTTAGTTATCATTGGTAACAAATATCGAGAGGCTTTACCTTCTTAATGAAAGGAAGAAGCTCATTGAAGCACCATCCCTTGTTTCCAAACGCTTCCCAATCATCATAGTCTGATGCAGCGCCTCGAGTATAACACATGACTGCATGCAAGACCAATTGCAAGACAGACATTAATATATCGCAGAGAATACGATCAAAAGAGATTGGGTGTCGACAACTCACAGTTTATGACAGAGCCTCCGCCTACGCTTTTGCCGGATACAATGACAGGAGCGCGTCCATTGAGGTGCATACTCGGCTGGCCCGCGTGGAAGTAGACGGTTGTGCTACTAGGCGCAAAGTGGTCGAGGAACCTGCATGGCTGGACGTGGCTAGGAACGTCGCGAGAGTGCTGGCCGCTCTCGACAATTAGGAACTTGAGAGACGGATTGGCAGCCGCCAATCTTCCTGCGATGACACAAGCAGTCGTTCCTCCTGACGTCTGATTTGCAAAGAACATGGATGCAAAATGGACGAAGGACTCACCTCCAGCAAAAATAATGTCGTACACTGGGGACATTGTGAGAAGAGTGACGAGTGGAACTTGACGCCCAAATGTGAGCAACGAAGGTATGTGTGAGTAAAAACAGCTTATATAGATTCCTCCCCCCGATCGGAGACGGTTAAGATCTAGTCTATATGATCATGTGTGACAATGCTGTCGCTAGATGTGTGGGTTTCTATGCGTGCTAATCAGTGGCTGCGACTCGGGATACAAACAATGCATGTTGACCCGCCTCATCATAGATTTAGATATGTTCCTTTGTCCATTTTGAGGCATAGTTAGGAACAAGAATGATGCTCATGTCTAGGACTTTCAGAAAGACCATGGCGGTGTATATCACAACCAACAGTTGTTAATATCGATAGTAATCGATGATTATCCGCAGGAATGTGGGCCTCGGCAACGAAAGAACCTTCAGAAGGCATGCATTGGAGAACTTGTTGCCAGTGTATGTAGTAGCCGAGTTTGAAGAAGCGCCGTAGGATAACCCTTAAGGTAGATGTTGAACGGGTGTTACGATCGTACTATACATAGTAGTTACTAGGGTTGATTCGGCATTACATTCAACCAAGTCTCGACATCACACAATCCATACTCATCGCTATTGGGATAGCTTCGCTTTTCATTACCAAAGTTGAGGTCGTTATGCAGCATGGGTCGTTTGGTCACATCATCATGGACGATTCGCCATGATATCTACCCAATCTGATGAATCATGATGGAACCGCTTGAACCTCTTCTCTCGCATGCTAACATCCAGGAACAATTTCAGAAGAAATAAGTAAGGTTACATTGCACTGAAGTTTGTGAGAAATCTTCTGATGAAACACGCCATTATTAATCTTTAACAGAACCATTGCGAGCTAGGCAGTGCCAGATTGAACTTATACCCCATTTTCGATACCGCTGAAACGATATCGACACTCCGCACAAATTGCAACTGTACCTTTTCTGATGGGCCACGCGGATGAAATATAGACGTAATATATAATTTCTACGGTGTCTTATCTACTTATTGCGCGGTCATTCCTTGCGCTCCACTTGTGTCATCTTTGTTTTCGTACCATGACCAAAGAGTTCGATATCGTATTCGCGGGAGGTGAGTTTTAGCACTGATTCCCATATACATTTATCACACCACTCCAGGCGGAACCGCTGCCTGTGTTATCGCGGGCAGATTAGCAGCAGCTGACCCCTCCTTGAAGATCCTTATCGTCGAGAGTGGTCAACACTCATGCGATGTTCCGAACCACGTCCAGCCATGCAGATACCTTGAGCACCTCGCACCGGGCAGCACAACCGTCCACTTCCAGGAAGGAAAGGAAAGCAAGCATCTCAACGGCCGTGCACCCGTCGTTCCATGCGGAAAAGCCGTAGGCGGCGGCTCCGCGGTTAACTGTGGGTTATCGGCGAAAAACTCTTCACTTATATGTTGATCATTTCTCGGCTTTGATACAGTCATGTTTTACGTGAGGGGTGCAAAATCGGACTACAACAATTGGGAGGCGCTCGGAAACAAAGGCTGGGGGTTCAATGATGTTCTTCCGTTGTTTAAGCAGGTAAACGTTATCACCGTCATCTCTGATCCGGGTTGTAAATGGTTGGTTTTGTAGCTCGAAACGTTCACACCCATATCAGGCCGACCAACACACGGCTATTCTGGACCGATTCAGGTATCCTCGGGTAGAACTGACTTTGGGTTCGGAAGTCAGTTCTTGAAGGTGGCACAGGAGTACGATCCTGCCCGTCCGCTGGTCGACGATGCAAACGACTTCAAGACGCCAAATGCTTACGGTGTCAGTACCTTTGATTCAGTTTATTTGTGGATCCGCTCATTTACTTTCTGCTAGCCAAGTTATAGGTGAATGTCTAACCGAAAAGTTATAGAAACACATACTAACTGACTGAAGGTACGTCGACCCTGTGACCGGAAAGCGCTCTGATGCGGCTTCTCGATATCTATATCCGCAATCAGGAAGTCCAAACCTGAATATCGTTGTTGGAAAACGTGTGAAACGGGTCGTTATCGAGTGCGTCGGATCCGAATAGGTTATGCATGGATTCACTCACGTCAACAACAGGAGCGGACGTGCAGTTGGTATTGACTATAGCAACGATGGGATCCAGGGCAACACCGAGCTAGTTACAGTGAAGGCTAGGAAATTGGTCATCGTCACAGCTGGAGCATTTGGCTCCCCGGCTATTTTGGAAAGGTCGGGAATTGGTGCTCGGTCTATCCTGGAAAAGAATAACATCACCGTTCTTGTTGATCTCCCTGGTGTCGGAGAACATTATCAGGGTAAACTCTCTACACCAGTTTCTGTTCTTTCACACACAGTAATGGAACTTTCTGCAGATCATATAGGTGTTTGTCCGGCATTTCATGCATCAGACGAGATTGACACCCTGGACGATGTTTGGAGTGATCCAAAAGTACTTGACGGTGAGTGATCCAGCTAACTCAACAGTAGAGCAGCATGTTATGCTGACTTGAACGTCAGCACGACTTGAAGAATGGGAGAAAACTGGATCAGGAAAGATTTCACACAAGTGCGCTGGTGCTTCTTCCACTGGAATCAAATTTTGAATATATCCACCACAGTGGCATTGAAGCCCTGGTGAAAATGCGTCCGACAACAGCAGAGTTAGCATCCGCGGGGTCTGCATTGAAGTCGAGGTGGAAGACAGACTTCGAGCACAGCCCAGATAAGCCCATGGCTATGATCGCGCCTTTTGCTGGGTAGGTTATAGCCACATTGTCACATCCGACCATTCATTTTACTTGGCTTCGCTAGTTTCCCACTGGCTCGCCCTGCACCTGGTCAGAAATTTATATCTGCATTCTACTATCTTGTAAGCAAGCACATTAATGTTGTTGATCATCACTCGTTCTTATATCTTGGTATTCGAGATGTACCCAGACTCACTTGGCAGCGTGCACATCACCTCGGGTGAAGACGCAAACTCACCTCTTGATTTTGATCCCAACTTCCTCTCCAAGTACGGCGCCCATTTGCTGCAATTCTGTTCGCCGTGCTTATTTCGCTGATCACCAGAGATGGCGACGTTGAACTGTTCACTCTGTTGTACAAACTGACACGCGAACTTATCAGACGCGTGCCTGCATATCGTGGCGAGGTCGCCGCTTTTCATCCAAAGTTTTCCCCCGATAGTGCAGCCGCTTGCAAGGAGGAGGATGATCCCGTGCCTGTAAATGCGCCCGACATCGTTTATTCTGATGCGGACAATGAAGCCATCGTTGATTTTCACCGCAATATGGGTACGTCGTCTATACCTGACTATTCTGATTTCTAGTTCTGAGTCCTTATCTGTTGACGGTTGTAGTCTCGACCACCTGGCACTCGGTTAGCACCCCTATGTGATCTTTCTTTCTTTTTCTTGTTTCATTGATGGGCGCGATAATCTAGCTCGGCACATGTGCCATGAAACCCCGTGAGCAAGGTGGGGTGGTCGATGCCCGTCTGAACGTGTACGGAGTGGAGGGTCTCAAAGTCGCAGGTATGTGCCATAGCATCATTCCTAACTCCCACTCACTTTCTTCCCAGACTTGTCGATCTGTCCGACCAACGTTGGAAATGTAAGTCGCTCCTTTACAGAGATATCCAAACTGAGTTTTTCTTCATTAGAATACGTACTCTACGGCATTGTTGGTTGGGGAGAAGGCTGCGACCATAATTGCGGAAGATCTGGGTGTGAGATTGTGCGGTGATGCGGTGTTGTAGATCGATGTAAGTTAAGCATGTGAACACGAATGCTGCGCAGACCTGGTTCTGTGGACGTTGAGTGATGGAGAAGGATTGAATGAGAATGGCTTGAGATTGCTGTCATCGGGGAGTGAGAGATATGACAAACCAGGTAAGGTTACCACTGAGCATATGCTTGCTAGAAGAGTGCCTCGCCTTAAGCAGTACATCATCCAGGTTGACAGATTGACCTTGGGGCTTACGGACCCTCCGGTGCTAATTGCCAGTGAAGCCTGTGTGTGTAATGGGATCCTTTAGCACCGCAATCATGACGGGTGGAAGCGCATGGCGATTCGGACTCGAAGCGAGGCAGATAACAGTGCCATCACATTGTTGAGTCGCTCGCCTGACGAGCCACTTTCACTTGAGCCACTTGATCAGAAACTAAGGTTGACTCATGCAGTGCAGTGCAGACCCCGTCCAACGATGACATCGATGATATTCATACACCCTCTGCCCACTTGAAATTTACACGTGCACACCCCACCGCGCTTTCCATCGGGGAGAACGCGGTGGTCATTATCCACAATACCTGGGTATGAAGCTACACTACAAGTAGCGTTAAACAGCTAAAATGTAGCTATCTGTGTAGAGGGTAAGTAAACGTTTGGAATGGCGTAGTCATGCCTTGCGTCCTCTATTCTTCCTCCGGAAGGTACTGCTTAATTTGCCTAGAGAGCTTTAATAGTGCTCTCTTGATATCAGAAGAAAGCCGCTGGCTTGCACTCCTCAGCTGGTCGAGCGCACCATCTAAACGCCGCAGAGTCAACGGAGACGGCTCCGATCCAGACGGCGCACCAGAGTCCGTCCCAGATTTAGCGAACGTCGACAGCCATCGCGTCGAGCAGTCCAACAGCAACCTTAGCATCTGTGGGTTCTCCTCGAGCGAATCCGCATCGCCCCATGCGGGGAACAACAGCTCCTCAAAGCTGGGCCGCAGGAACGACTTCCAGACTTCCTCGTCGGGTGCGGCACTCACAAGAGGCCCATCGCGCCGAAGGAGCCAACCAACAATGACCGCGAGCGGGAGCGCCATGGTGTATTTATAGTCCCGGAGCGGCATCAGGGCAATGCAACGGTCGAGGTGGTCGTAGAGGAGTCGCCTTCTACCCTCCATGTTCGTCAGCACGAGCGCAATCTCCAGATCGCGAAGGTCGGCTTCTGGAATCTTATTAGGTTCGTCGCGGAGCTTGATCAAGAGCGCGTTGAAGGGGTCGCCGAGCGCAGGAGCGAGGACTTTGAGCAGGTCTGCGTTGAAGTTTTCGTCGTGCTTGCGCAACAGGTCCCCCAGAATCGTTGGTGGGTCTTCTTTGAGGATGCCACGACGAAGCAAGCGGACGAGGTCACACTGAGTAGCGAGCCTTGTAAGGCTCGGTGCGTCGTATGCAAAAATTAAAAGCTTGCAGGCAGCTACGAGAACCTTAGAACCAATGTCCCGAACGGAGTACACCTGCCCGGGGCCCGTGGCATATAGAATATAGTTGACAAATTCAAGATCGGAGGCAAGGTCGGAGAGCTCATCCGCGTTAGCTAGCATGATTTGCAGTGCGTACACAACCTGCTCCGAGGTTGCGGGCCTCTCTTTATTGAGCAAAAACGACAGCAAGCTCCTGGAGTCCATGCGGACCGGTGGCATCGGCGTCTGCCCACGGGCGTCACCATCTGTTATAGTCTCGACCTGTACATCTGTTGGATTGAAGGCGTCTATAACTGTTGCCAATTTCATGATGCAACTTGCGAAGAGCGAGATGGATTCTCCGCTTCCGTCCGTTTTTCCTACTGTTGCTTTGAAAGCCTTGACCATCCATAGACGGACCCCTGTGTCTTTGAAAGCCTGCTGCATATACGAAACAGAGGCCAGCCTTGAAAGTACAGTTAACGGCACAATAAGGTGTTGGTGGACTTCGGGAAGTCGGGAGAGGTTAATGAGTCCCAACTTTTCAAGGATACGCTTCAGGAAATCAGCACTGCGATGATGTCAGACATTGCAGGTTGGAATAATAGACTAGGAGGCTGCGCACTGTAATTTGCTCAATTCTTGTTGGCTCGACTTGACAGGGCTGAAGCGATCCCATCAGTAAGCTTAGAGCAGGGCTCTTCGAGGTGATGAATCACTTACTCCTCCATCCTCTCAACATGTGCGCCCACGACACTATTGAAGTATATCTCGAATGTCCGCAAGTATTGCAGCCCTTCTGACCCTTCCAATTTCGATTCCTCAGGCCACTTCAACTTGAGGAAAGCACGATATGCCTCAGGAAGGAAACGCGACTGGCGTGGATGCTCTAACACCAGTAGAGCTTCCAGTGGCTGAAGGAGCCAGGAAAGCAGCGACTGCGAAACGTCGTAAGTTGCCGGAAACTCGACCCCATACTCCGGAGACCCCAGCTTGAGGCCGAGGAGCTTAGTGATAATGGTGAGGATAAAAAGAAGATCAGAATCTCCATCAGGATCCAGCATCATCGACGCCTCCGTAACGCGCCACAAAGCCTCCTTCCAAACGTGAGTGCTGACATCCTTGGATACCTGACATAGCATGATTATGAATGCCCTTCCCAAACGTAACGCACGGCCGTCGGACTTCTCTGGAAGCGAACGAATGAAGATACCGTAGAGATGCTCTGTGGGCAGCGATATATCGAGATTTTCTCGCCACGTCACATCAGGTACTAGCTCCGCTGCTGCCATAAGACTGTCAGGATCAGTTGAGGTCTCTAGGACCCAAGTGATGGCGTGAGGATCTGAAGTGCTAGAATCGGGTTCAGGGTCTAGATATGCGTGGCGTATATAATTTCGTGCGTGACGGGCAGAGTCGCGCACCCAACATGTGGATAAATGGAATCTTGACTTCAGCGTTGTAAAGTGAAAGGCGGAACGATAGGAAGACATCTTGGTCTGGAAGTGAACCCCGCGTCCTCTTCGGATCCAGACAACCAACACGACCAGGGGGCCAATGACTGCTAACAGCACCAGACGAATGGCGAACACGGCACCCAGAAGGGGATAAAAGAGAATGCCGCCAATGTATGCCACCGACTTGTTTCCGCGACCAATCATGGGTTGCTTAACTTGACCATGCTTGTCTGTGCACCATGCCCAGTATTCCGCGACTTCCTCCACTGATTTCATCAGGCCTCCTACAACTCCGTGGATTGAAGAAGAGACTGGAGTTTGGAATGGACATGTAGGGAAGAATAACGACGCCAAAGTCATGAAGAGGTAAAGCAACACTCCAATGGCAGTCGAAGCGATAAGTATAGCACCCACAACATGGTTCACTTCCCACAACGTCATGGCAAGAGCGACGCCGAACAGCAGGAGGGCTAGCTGTATGAGGGCGGGTAATGTGCTGATGACCACCTCGAATCGCCAAGACCTGAGACTGTCCAACTTCTGTTGGCGCCTACGACAACGCTCCTGCAAGGGACCGCTCCGAAGCCGGGTGTAATCACTGAGCCACTGTTTGCCTAAAACAGCTCCCAGAGCAGCAAGCAAACTAGCCGACAGAGCCGCATATCCCAGAGCCTGACTGCAAACGACGGTAGAACCAGGACCATTCCATACCGGGAGGCTGATATTCTGATCCGCAAAGGCAGAGTTGTTGTTAGCATGGACGAGCATCATCAAGAGGGCATTGGTGGTATCGGTAGGGTCAGGTTGTAGGTTGCTTTGCGTGGCGACCAAAAATGTCGCAGAAACAGCAGAGAAAAGACCAGCCTGGACATAGCATGACTTAACCACCACAGTAGCCAGAGAGTATACAGTGCAAGAGCTCACGAAAAGCATGACTCCTTCTATGTTGTCGCCATTTTTCTGGAGGAAATCATCGTCGTACTCGTCTGCTTCTGCCGAATACTTCTGCCAGAATTGCGTTACCCTATCATCGTTAGTGACCGTATCTTTGGAAGCGGATTTCGAGCTTGCGCCGGAAGTAGGGACCAAATTTAGATTATCAGTTGTTAAATAGATAGAACAGACCCTACCTATCCTTCGTGAGATGAGCTTTATCTATGGCCATCGTTCCCGTAGAATCTGGAGATAATTTTGAGCTTAACCCCCAGTCGTGAAGCACAAGCAGACAGAGGGCGGCAGCTGTCCAGCGTTGGACATTTATGTGGACCCTGGCCGAGCGTCTCGCTCATGATTCAGCGCCTCGCCCTGGCAGTATTGGCGGCAAATTTATCAGCGCGCTGTTGGAAATTTTTTATCGGTCAACCGGGTCACAGGCCCATCCGGTCAGAGCTTACGTTGTGGTCTTGTCCGCACCACTCCCGACTTGACGCTGGTACTCTGTACGCTCATCGATTAGTATGTTTCAATGTTAATATTTCGAAGAGCTCTAAATTCCGGCATTATGCTTAGCAGATTCTTCCCTTGTGTGTTGAGTAGATCAGATGAGGCTAACCCCAACCCCAATACCTCCAAATCGCGGTATGGAAAACTTGGAATTGCGTAAACCTCCGATCCACGTTCCTCCAAGCCCTTCTCCCAATTTGTTTCATGTTTTCCTTCAATTCCCACACTGATCAGAGATACAAAGTGCCAACCGCAAACTCGCTAGCTGGTTTCGGTCTGTTGATTAATTACTAAGATTAATCTTACTAGGGCCAGTAGTGGTAAGTATGACACGGCGCCAGCAGAGCCAGCACCACGTTTGTGCTGCGGTTGAACCGGATCCTACCCTCCAATTCCTCGTGCTTCTCCACACACCGACATTGCCTCAGGCTACTAGTGCAATAATCAAAACTGAGCTCATTGACAAAACACTAGAATGAGTCCTAGGCTCAGCCTGATCAAACATAACCTAATTACCGCAGTCTTAATGTTTAATCTCCCAACCGCCGGTTGCGCGGTGCGGTACGATCCTGTTTGTGGTTTCGGAGCTTGGTACTTGATCCGGCGGCAGCAACCACGGGGCAGCCGAGAGGATATTAGCGGTTGTCTGACTCTGAAACAGCCTACTTCGACGTGTTGCAATTATTGAGTAGATAATAACACATAGCTCGTTTCTGAGGTTACTATATCGTAGCGGCGCAAGCGCCAGTCCCCGACTCCAATGAAAATTGATATTAAGCATTAAACAGTAGTACAAGATTAGAGTAGTCAAACTTCGACAAAGAAAGTAAAGAGATGAAGCTGTACACAAACAGAAAATGAACATTCCGAAGTAGAAAAACTAATATATGCGAGTTTAAGACGGAAGCGGAAGACCCTGATGACTTTTTGGAAGCCGATTCACCCACAGGTATGGAGTAGCAATCTTCTTCGTTCTTTTGCGTTGGGAACATAGTAGCATTAGCCTTTTTGTCAGCCGGCAGTCCTTCAGGATAAACGTTAGTAGAAATACTACTCAACAAAGACAGAACTGCAATGGGTGTCGAACAGTCTTACCTGTATTACAATGATGTTCGGTTTCAGAGCAGAGGCACTGCAAGGTTTGAATCACGGAACTGGAGCTCAGCATGGCAGCTAATGGCAAGGTTCGGTCGGCACGATCTAGAGGGTTAAGTTCCAATAAAACTTTAGCTGTCTTCAATGCTGTATCATCAATCTGAAATCGATAAGGTGATGGAGATCAGCCAAGTTAAGTTAAGTAAGATAGATCCAGAAATGTACACTACCTCGAGGGAGACTGAAGTAAGGTCCTACTTTGTTGGAGTCACCTCCGAGATTGAGCCTTGCTAAAAACTTGTAAATCCATATTTCGCCATTCTTGTCGACCCAATATTCTGTACGGCAGACTTTACTGGATATGGAGTGCCCATGAACAGGTCGAGGGTTATTCTCAGCCGGAACCTCAGACATGATCAAATGAGGCACCGTGCAATGATGTTGACTATGAAACAAAGCGACTTGCAAGGGAGTTGGTGAACCCATTTCTGTGGACAGTTGTGGGGGACAATCCACCTCATCTAGAATGCATGATCGATGGGACGGTATCTTATTGACAAACCTATATAAGCATGTCTCGTGACTGTAGGAAGTGCCTGCAATTTTTTTGAGAGGTGCCTGACCATTTGCTATCAACAAAACCCTTCTCTCCACTTCGTGGGAGTCGGGGATCATGCATCATGTATGTTACAAGGCCCCCTCGGTCGTTTGATTTGGATCCCTTTCGCTATCTTCCTTGCAATATTAACATACGGATTCGCTCTTTTTGCGCTCGCGCTTCCCATCGGCGAAGCAGTCATCAAATTCGTCCACGAGGACGATCCCATGGGCCAGCCTAGCCTCCCATCCCATAGGCAGACCCAATTCAAGCAAGGAATGGAATCTATGCAGCCGCACTGTCGATAGATCGCAAATGGTTAGTGTGCGGGCTAACTGCACAACTGGATATCGGGGTTTCGAATGCAGAAACAAAGGTTCTGAACATCCACGGACACAAGCATTGTATAGAATTTTCCCCAACTCAATGACATTTGCTATGAGGTCAGATACAACGGACGTTCATCTAGGGCATTGGCACAGGCAAATGGCTCGTGAGATTGCGCCTCCTTGGCCTGAGGGGAGGTAATTCCTACCAACGCAGAGACCCGCTGCTTCTTGCTCAGCACGTCCTGACCCTTGTTCACCTGCTACTAGCCACCCCATTGACACCAGGCTCTTGCCCCCGTGTCGTGTCGCCCTCACCGTGTCATCCCCACCGTCCACCCTCACAGGCCGCTCAACGAGCTTGCGAGCATGGACAGACTAGCAGACGTGTTGTCTGCCACCGTGCTCTCGTCTTACTTACCCCGCCCTCACTGAACGTTCATTGCCCGCTATCGTCCCGCATCACCTCGCCCGCCTAGCCTCGTATTACCCTCACCCATGTTTAGTCTCTAACGCACTCGCAAGCACGGCCACATTAGCAGACAACATGTCCACTCTTACTTGTGTATACGCAAACGTACACGAGAGCGGGGCGGATGGGGACAGGGGAAACGGGAGGGTGGGACGGGGATCCATGCATATGTGCATGTCAGGAGCAGCGGAGACCGCAACGACACGAACGAGGGCGGGAAAGGGTGCGTCCGTACGACACGAAGGAGCGGCGAGATAGAAACCGCGAGAGTTGCCAGCTTTAGGGAGTTGTGTTCCGGGTCATTACGTGCGGTCATTGCTAATGTAGTCATCCCCACACTGAGCGTGCGCTCCCGTACCTGGCAGAACTCGCTGATGCATGCCTTCACCCTCGCTTACCAGCAAGCTGGCTGCAACCCGAACAACGTTCCTTTGGGCATCTTCACTAAAAATCGTCAGGCAAGGATACTATACTCCGTGAAAGACGGAGGGGGCCCTCTCCCAATCAAAGTGGTCTTGTACCAGGATGTGCCTGCGGTGCAAATCCAGCGAGTGGTTGTCAACCTGTAAACAGAGACTATGCAATGCGAGGGCCAACTCAGTCTTCTCACGACAACTATGTTGCCGCCGCCCGCATGTCCGCCTCGCTTACAGAAACCGGCCATCCCGCTCTCGGTCAATGTCCCGAATGCAATTTCTGGTTCTGTAAATACGAGCTGACGTGGTACCTGGGCCGAACCAATATGTTCTGAATCGAGAGCACCCACCCAAGCCCATCGTGTATTCTTACTGCGATTTCAGTCGAGTTATGTTAAAATACTCCAATTCAAGATGTTGGTCGAGAGGGGTACACGTTAAAAGTCAAGGAATCTGCCAATCATGCTCCCTGCGGGTAGGGCCTCGTGCGCGTGCGAAGATTATTGGGTCCGCGACAAGTGTAGTAAGGAAGCGTCCGATGGCAGACTATCCCGATCAGTGCTCGCAATGCAAGCGGGCGTACTGCAATGGGTGCCAGTACATCCACTTCTGCATCGAGTGCGATCGGACAACAGTGTGCGACGACTGTGCGGAAGAAGACCGGATGGACGGGCCAGAGGATTAGGTAGAGCTGGTACGTGCATGTGGGACTGATTCCTGCTTGAACAAGTTTTGTGAGGAGTGCCTGGGGCAGAGATACGCAGAATGCGAGCAGAGGTATTGCGGTCCGTGCTTGTGGCAAGGCGGCGGGTGCAGATACTGCGCACACTATTGTTGAGAGGAGTGCCTAAAGGAGCAGCATTGCAATGATTGTGGCAAGATGTATTGCGATTCATGCAGGGAGTCCATGAATTATTGCATGGACTGCTATGATGAGGATGAGAAATCTGTTTTGAGTGATTAGATCTAGTTGCATGTGAACTTGAAGTATTTGTGTACTTGACTCCTAGTCGAATGAAGGCATGTGAAAATATGTGAATAGCATGGGTGAATCCTATAGCTAAAAGGTACGTAGTAATGACATTTTTATTCAGGGGCCATTCTCACCACCATTGCGAGCAGTTCTTGCTAGTATAGTCACCGTACGCTCAGCCGAATATGCCCTCGAGCATCGGGCAAGGATACTACAACCTCCCCCGTGGAAGATGGTGATGCGATCAAAGTGCTAGATCAACTCCGGAAAGGCGAGTCGAGCAGAACCCGTCAGGGTGGAGTGATCCTGGAAGCCACTCAATTCGTTCGAGGTGAACACTAACACGGTGTCGGACGCCCAGGGTAGTTGACCGACTTGATGAGTGGCTCTCCAGCAGCGCTTGTCTCGTTGAGACCACAAAAGCGTCCTCCTGAATGTGCGGAGATGATATAGATTCTACCGGTCGTAGGGTCTCAGTGAATGTGATATTCTGAACCCGTCTCGTCACCAATCTGTTCTTACAAGACAAAACAGCTGAACTTACACCTTGTACGATTATGGGAGATTCCCCGTTTACCGTAGGGTCCGGTCAATGTCCTATGTGGGAGCGGGTTAGTCTATTCGCCGCGAGTTCACACCGACCTATGATCACATGGATGTGAGTCCGCAGTGGACGAATTGTGCATCGAGTCATGCAAGTGCTTTGAATCCAAACAGAGTAGATTATCCGGTGCCGCATTAACACTGAGTTTCAAGAGAGCCACTAGCAGCCGGTGGGTTGCCTGCCGAGTGGAGAAATTCTGGATTTCTTTTTTTTTCTACTCGTCGAATTACTGGAGGAGGCGGGACGGGGCTATTAGGCAGGACGGCACATGGAATACTATGTATATGGCATGCGCGGGTTCTCCGCACTTCCGCAGCCGAGGTGGATCGCAAGCGACGGTGGGGATATAGAAAGAGGCAGTCTGGCCCGAGGCAGTCTCCACTAGCCAAGCGGTAGTAGAAGAAGAACTCTACGTCGCATAGTCGTCGGCAGCTGTCCAAGAGGCGTAGTAATTATCATGTGCGTTCGTCCCCCGCGTTCAAATAAAGAACAAGGTCACAACCCGTTTCTGTTGGAAGCACGTTGGGGCGAAGAGGCGATGTAGCGTGAGATCTTGGCTCAGACAAGAATGAGGCGGGGACAGAGCGTATGCGATGCTCTCTCTTGCCTCTGTCCCCTATGGTGGGCGCTTTCTTTTATAGACGACTACTCTATGTCTCAGACTATGTAATCCGAGTCGCGCTCTTGTCCTCCAGGAGTCTCAGCTGATTGAGCAAGCTCAATCAGCTGAGACCTTGCGGTCTAGGCTGTGGCAGTGCCAGGCTGGACGTTCGGCCTCGCGTTGCTTGTTCTTATTTGGCCTAATGGGCCTCAAGCCTAATGGGCCTCAACACTCCCCCTCAAGCCGAGCGTAGGCCGAGTCTATTGGAGTGTAGCAAATGCTTCGAACGCGGCAATGCCTTCGTCAAAACATCTGCTGTCATTTCATCTGTTGGGCAATAAACGAGTGTGATCCAACCGATCTTAATCTGCTTTCGCATGTGCAGATTTCGGAGGTCAAAATATTTCGCTCGTTTGTGAAACTGGGCATTCGTAGCGATCGCGATGGCAGACTGATTATCACCATATAAAACAGTGGCGCTTTCGGGCGAGAAACCAATCTCTGTATAGAGGTTTCGAAGCCAAATTATTTCTTTGGCAGCCCGTGCCATTGAGGTGAATTCGGCCTCGGCAGTAGACAGCGCTGGTGTTTGTTCTCGTTTAGAGGTCCATGTGATGGCGGCCCCATTCAGGACAAACACATTGCCGCTGGTCGACGTGAGATCACTATTAGTAGCGAAACTCGCATCCGCATACCCGTAGAATGCATTGCTCGTATTATTCCGTGCATAAACCAATCCCAGGTCCTTGGTACCCTTTAGATACCGTAGCACACGCTTAGCGGCAGACCAATGAGTGAGATCGGGATTGCTATTGAACGAGCATAGCTTGTTCACAGCGAACGCGATATCGGGCCGTGTACCGATCGCAGCGTACATCAATGATCCCATTAACGACGCATAGTTCCCAAGTTGGGATATTGGCTCGGCACCCGTTTCACGAGGTTCGAGTTTTACATTCGGATCAAGAGGCGTCATAACGGGGTTGGCATCCTGCATACCATACTTCTCGAGTATGTTGTCAATATATGTAGACTGTTTGATAGCCAATATTCCCCGCTCTCGATCGCAAGTAAACTCAAGACCTACGAGCTTGCTCGGATCACCAAGATCGGTGATATCAAATAGCCCTTTCAGATCCTTTTTAAGGCCGTCCATGAGAGCCTTGCCATTGGCGAAGAGCAATAAGTCGTTGACCCATACGGTGAGGATCTCAATTGTCTTTTCCGTTCGTCTCACATAGACACACGGATCCGAGCATAAACGTTCAAATCCGATACCGCTGAGCTTGCAATCAAGCTCCTCATTCCATTCGCGGCCGGACTGCTTAAGTCCGTATATGGTCTTGATCAGGTGACATAAACGGGACGTGCCGTCGTCAAACCCTTCGGGTTGATCCATGTATATGTCCTCTTTGAGCTTACCATTTAGGTATGCTCCCTTGACATCCATTTGTTGGATCTCCCAATCCTCGGCGACAGCGAGCGCAAGAATAGCTCGTATCGTCTCGAGTCGGACCACAGGTGAGAACGTTTCATTGTAATCCATGCCCGGTATCTGGCTAAATCCTCGTGCGACTAGACGGGCCTTGTATTTCTGTAAACGCCCATCTTTGTCGTACTTCCGTACGAACACCCATTTGTTCGTGATGGGCTTTCGATCTTTGGGTGCTTCCGTGAGCTCCCATGTTCCCATCTGATTCAGAGTTTCTAACTCCGTTTTAATAGCCTTTTCCCACTCGGGCCATTCAGGTGAACGCATCGCTTCGTGAAGCGTCTTGGGGTCTTTACCACCTACGTGCGTCTCACTAAACGCTGCATATATAGCAGCGGCAGCCTTTGTAGCTGACTCATGACGCTCTGTTTCATCATCCTCATCAGGATCAGAGTCGTGGGCAAGATCAGGTATGTGATCATCTTGATCAATCGTATCACTCATTATATGGTGACGCTTATTCGTCTCCATACTAGTGACCTCATCTCGCATTTTGCGTTTCGCAGACTCGGATGAATCAGCAAGGGTCTTGGGAGCATCGGATGTAGGCTTGTCACTATGACACTCCCCCTCAAGCCGATGATCCGGCGCGACATGGAGCGGCCAGCGGTAGTTGCGGGACACCTTTATGGTCCGTTTCGCAGCATCAAAGTATTTGACACCACGAGAGCCATCTTCATATCCCACAAAAATGAACTGACCCGCTTGCGGACCCAATTTAGAAGGATTCAAACCCTCGTTCAGGATCCAGACCGGATGTCCAAACTCTTGGATAAACGAGATGTCAGGACGACGACCTGTCCACCTTTGAAATGGAGTCATGTCAGGCACAGCACGTGTATATGCACGATTGCGAATGTAAGTGGCGTGAGCCATTGCCTCTGGCCAAAGTTCGTGTGGGAGCTGACGAGCAAAGATCATTGACCTATTGAGCTCGATGACGGTTCGATTCCAACGTTCGGCAACACCGTTCTGCTCGGGTGTATATGGTGCCGTCGTTTGGATTTCGATCCCACGATCCAAGCACCATGTGCAAAGATCTCTATTGATATATTCGCGACCATTGTCAGCGCGAATAGCCTTTGGCTTAAAATTATACTGCCTTTCAATAAGGCTAATATACTGCTTCACTTTAGACGCTGTCTCATCCTTCGTTCGCATAAAAGCAATTGTGACGTGGCGGCTAGCATCGTCAACGAACGAGACATAATATCTGTACCCTTGGTACGATGGGACACGAGCTGGTCCCCAAACGTCCGTATGTGTTAGCTCACCAGGTACCCGATCCCGATGGCTGGCCTCTTTACTAGGCAAAGGTGCTCGTGTCATTTTTGACTGAATACATGCCTCGCAGTCGAAATTCTGCGGGCTTTCTTTAAGTAAGAATCCGTCAACTAGATTCTTACCATGTAACTTTCGTAATCCCGTGATGCCAATATGACCTAGGCGACGATGCCATTCTTCCCAGGTCCATGCCCTCTTTAATGTTAATGCCACATGTGCAGTATCAGCCTTTGCTGTCCGCACATTCAGGTAATATAGGCGATTTCGAAGCAGGGCGGTCGCGAGTAAGGTCTGCTTGGAATCATAAATTTCCAATCGTCCTCCCCCACAGACATATCGTCCTCCTGCTGCATCAATTCGTCCAAGCGATAACAAATTGTCACGCGCATCTGGGACGTGCAGAGTATCAGGGAGGCGTAGTCGCCGAGTCGCATGGCCGCTGACGGACGTAGAAAGTATCACAGTCCCTTTGCCAAAGACCTTTATAGGTCGTCCCCCAAGACCCTGAATGGTCTTCTCAGGTAATGGCGTATAGTCCGTAAATGCATCCATTTGGGCGCATATATGTGCACTCGCACCGGAATCAGCGACCCATGAATAAGCGGAAAACTCGGCGTCCTCAGCCGCTACCATTTGGGCATCATTCTTAATAGATACATGGGATTCGAAGTGGTTCACTAGCGCCGTCTCAACATCGTCCGTCACGACGTTAGCGCAAGCTTTCCCCTTTCCCTTATCCGCACCATAGGGCTTCTTTTTACCCTTTTTAGACTGCTTTGCCTTTCCCGCACCCTTATAGAGCGGATTCTGATAGCACGTGGCCTCCTGGTGACCAGGCTTATCACAGATACGGCACTTGGGCTTCCCCTGGTGTCGGCATGCAGCGGTTACATGATTGGTCTGGCCACATATATTGCACGGACCGCGCTGCGAGGGACCTGCAGTAGACACGAAGGCGGAGCCGCCAGACATCCGCCCCTGTTTCCGCTTATATTCTTTGGAAAGGAGCGAGATCAGTTCCTGGACGGTCATACTCTGCGCCTGCTGATTACCACTCGCATCTCGAGTATGATAACCAAGATAAGAAGAAATGAATCCTTCCCATGACTCCGGCAACGATCCAACAAGGAGGGATTTGAATTCGGTGTCGCCGATATGCTCGCCACAAAGAGTGAGACGTTTTCGCAAAGAGCGCATGCGGCTCAGGAAGAGAGGTGTTACGATTGGCCCCCCTTTTTCCTTTATTCCTTCTCTCTCTCGCTCTCGATTATGCCTTCTGTCTAGCCTTCGTCTACCATTTGTATTTTAACTCTTCCTCCTGATGTGACTCATTCAACATGACTCACTACTCCTAGATTCTCCGTTCCTCTTTGATCCTATTCCTCCGTTCCTACTTTCTCCTGTAACGTTACTCATCCGCAGCTTCGTGACTCATCCATACTGCGGATGACTTATCCATTCCAGACGATTCCATCGTCTTCCATTACTTACTCATCACGCTCTCCCTTCAGTATATATACTCGTCCATGTACTACTAGTAACCCTAAGCTAGAGCTACTCGAATATCACTGCTCTTAGCCCAACCCTCAGTCTCTAGGCGTGTGCCTCCCTTAGTCCTTAGTACCCTTCGTCCCTCAGTCGTCTTACAGCCCATAGTTGGGGTATTGACTCTCGCCTTAGTCCCAAGTCCTTCGTCCTCGAGTTCTCGACCGACCCTACCCGGGCCAGTCGTAACAAGAGGGATGTCGTCGGTCTCGTGCGCCTCCATGTGGTACAGTTTCTTTTTGAGGGAGAGAACGCTCTGCGTACTACGCGGCGCATGGACGATGCACAGTGCCTGCCACATCTCGGCAGACGTCTCGCAGTCCGTGGTATGGACAACCTGATCGTCATTGATAGACGTTGTGATGAGAGCCTGACCTATGTAGTCTCTTTCAACCCACTCTGCAGCCGCTACGGGATCAGATGGTCGTGGTTGAGCAACGATGACGACGTCGTAAGCCTTTTTCCACCTGAGAATGGTGGTCATGCGCTGGGTCCATGCAAGCCAATTATCGTCGTTGAGCTTCTCGATTTTAGGAGTAGCCGAGCTTATCTGCGTCGGAGGAGCTACAGCGGTGATGGCAGGAATAGGAGCAGCGATGGTGGGAATGGAAGTGGTGACAGTCGATGGAATAGACTGCTGGAGAGGCTGCGGAGCCTGAGGTGGCTGCGATGGAATAGACTGCGGGAGCGGCAGCGGAGCCTGAGGTGGCTGTGGAAGTGCTGACAAAGATGCCGGCAGTGGTGGGGGCGGCTGCCCGGATGCTGGTGGATTGGACATGATGCGTCGATTCGAAGATGAGTCTGGACCAAGTCAGAGCGCGGGGCTCATAACCTGTTGCAAGCACGTTGGGGCGAAGAGGCGATGTAGCGTGAGATCTTGGCTCAGACAAGAATGAGGCGGGGACAGAGCGTATGCGATGCTCTCTCTTGCCTCTGTCCCCTA
>JBBPLX010000317.1:7851-28744 GCA_038090015.1 Leccinellum albellum | reverse complement strand
AGGCGTTCACAAAGCACGTGAAGGTGGTGCACGGAGCTACGGGCGAGTCGCCAACGCCACCATCGTCGCCAACGGACTCATCCCAACAAAATGTCGGCAAGCAGCAGCTTTCTTTCTTACCAACCAGAAGTAAGGCACATGTTCCTTTGCAATGACTCTATATCTAATCACTCGCTTGTCTCCCAGAGAGTAAGGTGACAGAGGCAGGTTCTGAGCAGGATTGCGGCAGCAGCAAGGCTCCCGGGCCACTACCTGCAGCATCCAGTGTCGTATCCGATGGCGCACTGCCGGTCCTTCTTGGCTTGCCAAAAAATGGTGAGTGCGGATCTCCTGTTAGGAGAAACGAGTTCTGATGGGTGTCCTTTTCGGTAGCCTCCGCTTGCAGAGGTAGTGCTACAGCCGTAGAGGTAGAACTGCCGCCTGCCGCTCGTTCAAGGCTCAAACAGATCGGAGGTTAGTTCAGCACGCGTTTCTTGAAACCGATGCAAAGTCTGGTTTTAAACCTACTCTGTCTCTCAGGAAATCATTCAGCACTGGCAGAGGAATCTCTCCCAGGTACTCCTGTTGTGGCTAGCAAGGGCTTTGCACTTTTCCCAGATCCAGTGGACGCAGGTGAGAGACCCCAGCTACCTACCTGAAAGGCAACCGCTCTTAGGATTTTCTGGCTCAGCGGGCCCTATCCACAGGTCTGAGGTGCACGAGAGTTCTGCTGAAAGTGAGAAAGGTGTGGGGAGCAAGGGTAAGCCAGCTGAGCATGTGTTCATCCAGTAGTTGGAGCACTGACACTAGCCTAATGAAGGCAACCAAAGGGTTATCCAAATCCTTCCTGAGGACAACGATGTGGTTTGCGAGGAGGTCCTTGATCAGCTTGGTTTATGCATGCATGCGAAACTGCTGGTGCTAATTTGCCAGCAGTGCAAGATTGGTATTGGCTCGGAAGCTGCGCTGGGCCATGCAAAGAATCAGCACGGTGCTGTGGTGAGCAAAAAAGAGAAGGAGGCATTCAAAGCATTCTGCAAGGAGCATAGCGTTTGCGAGCGTCCTGAGCAAGCACCCATTCCTCAAGCAGGCGGCCCTCCAGTGAGGGGGATTGCTGCTCCCGTACCAGGATACAGCTGCAGGGCAGATCCGCTCAGCTGCAGATACAGCGTTCGCGATTTCCAAACGCTGCTAAAGCATGCCAGGATTCAGCACGGCCAAGGGTTGGCGCACAACACAGATCGTGAAGAAACGATGGTCCAAGCCATCTTTCAAGGAGTAGGCCGGCAGTACTTCGAGGTGGATCCCAACGCAACTGCGGAGAGTGATCTCGGCATGCGAGACTACCTCCGCCTCCAGTTTCTGCCCTTGGTGAAGGGTGACCCCGTCCTTGCTGCAAGTTCCAGCCGTGACCGACCGCCACTTCTGAAGATCACGATGTGGGACGAATTTCATGAGGAGATTCGGAAGGATGCAGAGCAGAGAAAGGCTGCCTGGGGGATCAAACAGAAGCATTCGCCAACAGAGCTCGGGGGAATCTTGAACTCTCTAGATACGGTCGTGAGGGAGCACCACAGCTGTGCAAAGAAGCTTTTACAGGATATGCCCCACGCTTTCACTGTCGCAAAGGTATTGCTGAATGGCTCAGGGTTTTCAGCCGAGCAGTAGGTGCTTTTTTGCGCAGACTGCATCCTGCGCTGACCACCTCCCGAATGTAGATCGAAATATTTCCGCTTTCTCTCCTCCGATAACGACAACTACCTGGCTTTTTTTGTGCAGATGATTAGGGTCATGGTGCGGAAGGAACAGGGCCATGCATTCAAAATGCCGTTTGTGTACACTGAGGTACAGCGGGAGAAATTGCATTTTCTCATCGAGCAGCTGGCCAGGGACGCAGCAGAACAGTCACAGAATAGTAAGGCGCAGGCGATCCTGGCATATCAGGAGTTTTGTTGGTCGCTTGTGCACGTCCCAGAATCAAAGATACTAGGCGCTTGGGACAACCCCGTCAGGCGCTTCATCTGGCTAATGGCCTTGCGGGACGACGGGTCTTTCATGGATGCGACCAGCCTCACACCACTGCTTGCGAAGCTCAAGTATTTCTGCCGAGTCGTTGCGTTGTATGAAGCTCTTTCTTGCCGGGATCAACCAGACGAGATGGAGGATGCCATTGAGTGAGTGGGTTGGTTGCTAATGCGTGGTCTCTGCTGACATTGATGCCCCTTTCCTCCATCAGCCGCGTCAGTCGACTGCATGGTTTGGCACTGAAGCTGGGTAGTCCCACGACGTTCAACATGGTGTGGGAGCTTCAGCAAGTGGCATCTGCACTGGCATATTCCCAGGTGCAGGACCCCAGCGTTTTTGTTGACCCCGATCGTGCGTGGATATCCATCGGCACGCAGACGCTGCATCTCGATCGCCTCCGAGCTGGCATGGCCAGGTTAATCCAGGACGCAAAAGTTGCATTCCTACACCTCAGCCAACAGGATGACTGGCCTACTGTGCCGGAGTCACACATCATTGATGACCTAGGCAAGACTGACAGAGGCTACTCCTTCTTAGAAGAAGCCCCGTTCAGTAACCGCAAACATGCGTTCTTTTTGTCATCAGTTCAAAATTGGAAGCTCGGCTCACTCTCAGGAAATGGCCGCTGGAGTTGGGACAAGGTGGCGATCAAGGAGTTTCTCCGGCGTTCCGACAAGATGTGGGGACATGTTATCTACGCACTTTTCATTGGCACGCAGCTCTCCACCCGCGTCAGCCAGTTCCTGCAGATCCAGCTGCGCAACGCAGACAGAACTCGCAACCTAATCTTTCAGGGAAAAGAGGCCTTGCTGCTGGGCAGATACAGCAAAACCACCAATACGAAGGGGAGAGACAACTGCATCCCTGCCTTCTTAGCCGAACCTCTCCGGGACCTTTTACTGGTGCTGCTGGGCAGCGGACAGAGGGAGACTCAGGCCATCCTTGCCGGGGTCATCTATGGTGAGGAATCACGCTCATTGTACCGCACGTAAGCACGGCCACCGCATCACCCGTTTTTGATTGAAAACCTGACCTCCGCTAACACCAGCTATCTCTGTGTCGAAAAAGGTATCAGAATTACAGCAGAGGCATTTTATGGTACCGTGAAAAGGCGCAACCAAGAACTTTTTCAATGCGCCTGGGGTGCGAGCGATTTACGCCAAGGGATGATCACCCTCGGCCGGGAGTTTATATCCCCAAATGAGACGTTTCCTGCCTGCGCCGACGATCTCCTCGCTGAGGCTGCCGACCATTCCACCGAGGTAGATCTTGCCCACTACGCAATCGTTCACGGTGCAGTGCCCCGCCTCTCCAATAGCAGCCTGGCTCAACATCGCTGGTTAGCCAAAGAGTGGTCCAATCTGCTTGGCATGGGACCTGAACCTGCGCATACCAAGGGAATGGCAACTGCATCCCATAAGCTTCTGGATGCAACAGAGCTTGCTGCCCAGGTTGCTGATATGGTTGCTGAGGCAGTCATGAGCAAGCTAGCGGCCATTGGCTTGACTGCAGAAAACGTTAGGAGGCTTGAGAGACTGGGAGAAGTACCACCCCTTGGCGCTTCAGATGGAGGCTCACAGGAAACCAGTGCAGCAGCCATTGGTCTGGCGAAAAAGACAACCAGGGAGCTCGCGGTCATAGAGAGAAGGGCGCCATCCCCTGCTGCAGGTGAAGGTTTGTCGCAGGCAGCTAAGCCGCTCCTTCACTCAGATAATGATGCGGATAGCTTAGTGATTCCATCCCCATCCTTCACCGCCGAGAATCCACCCTCTTTCACACCCTACAGCACCTCGCCGATACAATTTTCCAGGCAACAAAAGAGAGCTGCCACACTCGAGACTATGGCCCAGGAGGAGGCAGCGCTCCCACACCGAAAGAGGATGCGGCATAGCGAGGTCGGTTGCGATGAAGACCAGCTTCTTGTGGAGAACGTGGAGAGTGATCTCGGCACAGAAAATCATATCCCAGCATTCCACCTGTCTCCGCTGGCTTCGAATCTGCCAGGCTATGCAGCGGAGAACACCCTGGTGGAGAACATTTGGCACCGCGACCAAGGAAAAGATAGTTTGCTCCAGGATAACATCCGTTGTGCCTTTCAAAAGCTGTTGCAGACCTCGACTGCTTGCGAGAAGAGCAGGTCGCAGATGGAGTCCATTCTCTTGATAATGCGAAAGCGGCAGGATGGCTTGATAACCATGCGGACAGGTGGGGGCAAAAGTATGCTGTGGCTCATACCTCCTCTGCTTGACCCGGAGGCACGATATATTGTTGTCTGTCCCTTCACGGTGCTCTTGAACCAGCAGCGTGAGCTTGCACAGAGGTACGGCCTTCGAGCAGCTGAGTATGGGGTCGGGGACATTCCCCAGGATGTTCAAATCCTCTTCGTTCAGGTTGAGCATGTTGGATGCCTGAAATTTTGCCGGTAAGCACCTCCTGTTGGCTGTTATTCTAGCCGGAGAGGATCCTGACTTGTTTTGCAGCGAGTTGACCATGGAGGGTGTTCCGAACTTCACAGCTATGTTTGTCGATGAGCACCACGACATCCTCTCTTGCCCACCAGATCGTCAGGTCAGTTGGAAAAGGCTTGCATCCTGGGCATCCGACCAGGACATGCAGCTGTATCTACTCTCTGCCACGACTCCTCCTATGTTTCAAAAAAGGCTGCTGGACCTATATGGCATGGAACCAGAGAACACGGCCTTCATTCGCTCACCGACGAACCGGCCGGAGATCGGATTGCATACTGTTTCTGTGAACAAAGAAGCAGGGCTACGAAACTTGGTCCAAGCCCTTGCGAAAAGGCTGAAGGAGCACGAAAGAATGCTTGTATTTTTCAACTCGTGCGACGAAGCGGAGCAGTTTTCTGCCAAAAACCAGTGCCCTGTCTTTCACAGCAAGCTTCCAAAGGGCAGCGGTGGGAAGGAGTTCAATATGAAGCTGTGGGAAGGCGGAGGGAGCAAGATGATGGCGTGCACCTCAGCATTCGGAGTGGGAGTTGACAGACCTAACGTCCGGTTTGTCGTCATCCACATGCCGAAGCACAGCCTTCTGTCAGTGCTGCAAGCAGTCGGGCGAGCTGGTAGGGATGGAGTGGAGTCCCATGCGTTCTTCACTACCACTGCTGGGAAAGCTGGGAAAGCTGAGCTGCTGCCCCCAAACCGTTTCCCAGACGCTGACATGCATTGGCAGCTAGGTCAGCTGCTGCACAGTAACAGGTGCAAGGTCCGTCAGGCGATGGAGTACATGGATGGAGAGACTCTGGCAAAGGAGTGCAGACAGATACCAAACCAGGTGTACTGCGACATCTGTCACCCAGATGGTGAACTCCACAAGCTTGCACTGCAGGCGACAAAGGGGCCGGTTGAGGAATAATCAACGCCATGGAATCCTCCAGATGCGTAGCTGATGAAAGCACTGGTGGTAGTAGTTCCTATTCGTTGCAACACGCTTAGCAGCCATAGCTTTTTGGTGGCACCTTCACTGAATGCAAATTATAGATACTTAAGTATTTACCTAGATGGAACAGCATCCTTTTCAAGATGTGGTACACAGCTGCGTGACTCAGCTTGCCTCACCCGCCACCGGTTCGCGATCAGCGTGGCGGGCGCTACGTGTGTCGTCTTAGGAGTGTGGGCGAGGGTACGGGTGCAGTCCATGCAGCCTGACAATGCAAGGGTGGCGACGATCGCATCGTCGTCATTGTCGGTGCGTCGACGCGTCATCTGAGAGCTGTGATGCAGGGTGGGCGAGAGTGCCACTTGGGCGGGGTGGGTGGACCGCCACACCTCAGGCATCAGGGCATCAGTCGCCGCGCACTGGCCTGCGTCGCGTTGTTGCGTACTCGGACAAATTGAGCCGGGTTTGCAAGCTGTGACCACCGAACACTCCCACCGCGACCGAGGCTTGACCGTGACGTAGTATATTCTACCGCCAATGCCAACCAAGCCTTGCTTCACCCACAACGCCCGAAGGCTCAGCGTGCTTGTAACAGTTAAGGAAACGGAAAAGATTCCGAAGAGCGAGTACTATGCGGCCTATGCCGCCATTCAGCATTGTCTATCGCTCCGCAGCTAGAAAGCTTTTCCTGGATGTCATCTGACCCTGATCGACTGAGTGACACCAAGGCCTGTGCAAAAATTCTCGTCACCTCCTCCATCTCTGAGATAATTTCAGGAACTCTTTCTTTGTGACTCTTGGGGATGGCGAGGTTGCTGTACAGCTTCCAGTCTCCGGTATAGAACTGAACCACTTTGGGTGCATGGTACTCCTGGAAAGTTCACGCACGAAAGTTAAGATCTCCACGCTATGATAGAGAGCGAACACCACCAAATGACCGTCAGGGGAGATCTTTCATGCCACCTGAACATCGCTACGATGGCTTCAGGCTGGAGAACGACGTAATCTGATTTTTCTATGCAACTTGAGATCGTACGTGATGATCTGGATGGGTATAGCGGTTTGCCTTCCTCCCACTTGTACCAGAATGTGGCATAATGATACCCCCTGACGGCTTCCTCGACATGAGCGTGGTCGATGCGTGTCGTCATAGATGAGATCAGCTCTTTTGAAGACTGGGAGGAGCTTGAATACAACAGCTTCTAGTTGTTCTGACCTGTGGCATGGGCAACCGGAGACAGTGTTAATGAGTACCCGTGGCGAGTCTCGAATGGCGTCTTGCACCGTCTTCTGAATCGCGGTAACTGTCTGCTGGCGGTACTACATAGTTCTGATGACGATTTGGGAGAAAAAAAGTGTAATGTAACTCTGGCATGATGCCAAACACTCAATGCGGACATGTAAATCGGGTGACCGAGACATCATCTACTGAATACCTCAACCGCTGTATCGTACTCTCCCGTTTGATGTAAAGGTGGGCACTTCCTTTTGTATCCCCGCAGACACGATGGATCAAGTGATTGCCTTATGATGATATATCAGCAGGAGACATCATGCATGAACGAAGGGGGCACACCTTTTCTTGGCCGACCAATGAACCTTTTCCCAAGTACACTTTGTTTTGCCTGATAAAGAGTCCTTGCGAAGTAGTTGAATTGAGCTTCAATGTGGCTGAATAGTGGGTGGCTGCATTGTCATATAGTTCGGCGTTCAAGGCCATGTCTCCGAGATCCATCAGCTTCGCCGAGAACGCTATTTGAAGCTTACACAATAATGGCACGAATGACGACAGCCTGAGCCACAAAACCCGAGATGCTTCACCTTGAGACAACCATTTTATTTGCTCATCTAGCCCATTTATCTCTTCTGCCATTACGCGCGTATCCATTTCTGCACCGTCCATGGTGGGAAAGGATGGGGGACTTGGTTATGAATGACGAGAGTGCTGGGAAGGCAGCTGTTGTTCGATGAAGGCTAGCCCATCCAGGAAAGCACCGCAGTTTCGCCTAAGCGTGCTACGATATCCTCTGGTGAGGATGTTCTGTCAGGGAAATTATGTCGCAAATGCTTCATCGTAGCACCGCAAAGCGGTGTAAGAAGTGATCTACCGCGAGAGTAGCCAAAGGTGAGTTCCCCTCAGCCCTTCTTCGTGCCGCAGTCTCCCCCGTAAAGAGTTCAGCGCAGAGGTCTGAGCTCACGACTTCACTCGTCGAGAATTGTCAACGTTTGTCGTGGTCGGTCTGTGAGGGCCGGCCAGTCAAAGTGGAGAAATCAGCGGCAACACGGGAAGAGAGCGCAGGGAACACGAGAAAGGCAAGCCCGGGCCTGAACGGACTGGAATTTTTCACAGCCATGGAGCACATGACTTCACGGCCATCGGCCGGTAAGCACTTTTGACTTCTTCCATGTGGCAACCCGGATGAGCTGTCCTGATGTTTATTTTATTTTATTTTAGTTGGGGAAGCACCATCTAGCGACGGGAGAAAGCTTGCTCGTGATACGTAAGGTCGGAAGTCTAAGATGAGGGCCGTTCCAGGCGTTATGATAAGCATCTAAAAAAAAGGGAATGGGTGAGATTAAGAGCAAAGTAACCTGCCTTCGGTCTCGGAGTTGAGAACGTCACCCATAGCATGGGTCGATGTCGGGAGTGGGGGTGGTGCTCTCAGACATTCGAGAGGAATCCGACTAGATCAGTGCTGAATCCGGCTGGGGAGAGAGGCCGGTGTGACAACGTGCGATCGTCGAGTGCCTGGGAAAGGTATTGATCCATAAGCTGTGGTTGGCGCGTAGGGCGTCAAAAGATACTGTGGTAGATAATCGAATTTGTCAGCTTCCTTGTCTGGATGCTCTTCTCTATCCCTGTCGACGAGGAGGGTGATTCCACGGTTTTCATGCCTTGAGAGGAGGACAAGGACATGATTTGAGAGGGAATTGGCGACTCACTATTCGCACGATGCCGACTCGGAGGCGTCGACATCCGGGGTTCCGGCAAGCAGCACTTCTTAGCGTATAACGCATCTTTGGTAGGTGGTTCTAGATATCGGTTTTGGTGAAGTTGTTTTTGGTGGTATGACCAGTAACAAGAGAAACAGTTTACCACGATGGGGCCATACACCGTTGCTAGAAGAAGCCATCGATCTGCTGTGAATGATCTCCAGCTGGGACGCCAATCTCAGTTGGCAATTTGCCATACGAAGCTGGTATAATGAACTAGAAGATATCACGAAATAACTATACTGAGAAATAGAGGAGATAAAATGCTTACATCGGCTAGTAAATGGTGAAGTTTCGGGAGTTCATGGTTAGGCCGTAAAATCTTGTTCTGTACCCAAATATTATATAAATGTGTTTTGATGGGCCCAAGGAAAAGGTTTTGCATAGGACCAATGACTATCAGCTCAATGAGGTCAAAATATGGAAGATAGAACAGCTGGGTAAATCGGGTTGCGTGGTCCTTCACAAAGTTCTTCCAGGCAGTAGCATTACTGAGCATCCTATATTGGGTGCACAGTTCACGTTGTTGTCGATCTGTCCTGGGCGGAAAAGCTTGTAGATAGTTAGTGGAGTGGTGATATGGAGGGGAGAACTTACCATCTGGTTTAAAAGCAGTTGGTTTACTTTTGTCATTAAGGCAAATCCAGCACTCTGTGCAGCAATTAGTATATGAATGCGAAGTAAACCCGTCCATTTTGTGTACTGCAGGTTTGTCGCATACAACAGCAACAAGGGCGACACGGATGACGCGCCCTAAACACGCATCATTAAGCTGATCAAGGAAAGATCTAACGCACTTACCATCAGGGCAAGATTCAGTCGGTACTTTGATGCCATCTTTCCAAAGGTGGAGTAGATGAGACACGATAGGGCGCATGAAACGTTGAACTTATTCCGACATTTGTTCCTTGGGACCCGGCATGATGCCGACACACATTAGATTAGATGTACGATACCTAGAAATAACTGAGATATAAAACAGGAACGACAGCCGAGCTAAAGGCTTACCTGTATTTCGGGTGAAGGTTGCAAAGGGAGAAAGATCATACATATCAGACACGATGAGTGACATGGGGCGAGGTTGCTCTGGATATATGAAAACCTATTACAGTTAACAAAACACCTGCCGACTTGGATCTGTGACCACAACTAACCAGTCAATGCCCAGATTGACTCCAAGACGAAGTTCATTGCTGGGTTTCTCCGTTCCCTTTCTGGCTCCCCACCCTTTCGCACGACTCCGAGGGAGAAGTACTGAGTTTGAATCTTTGGCGGGATGGGAACAGACTACCTAATTTAGTGGATATGCAGGTCGTTGAACTCGGCAATCTGTGCACGACTCGCCAGCAGCAACCGCTCTACCGGGAGGAATGGATTGGGGGGGTCGCCTCGCTCTTCTGGTCACTTTGAATGGCGTCCAACCGCAGCTGCTGGAATCCCAAAGCCGGTTTATCCTCGACCTCGCCTCTTGCACCCTCAGTGAACTCGAACGCCGCATTGATCAATGCATCCCGGTGCGTTATTTTTACTACGATGGTGAGCGCGGGTCTGTTGACCCTCGCGTGCTGTGGGGGGCTATGAACGCGGACGAATTGCCTCCGAGTAGCTCCAGCCTGAGGGGTTTCTGTCTAGATCATAACGAAACCGGGCGGTCAGTGCTTCTGAGCACCATGGAGAGGCAATTTTTCTGATGCCGCATAGGGTCCATTGACGGGTGATGCTGCCAGGGACCCAAGGACCATCGGTAAGCCTGCCCCCTTTTACAGTGGGTCGGATTGACTCATCTCCCTGCCCATGTGGCAACGATAGACCTACGCCCGCCATCCCTTGGAAAAAGCACACAGGACAGGGCTACGAATGACGTAGTGGCGGTCAGTGTTCTCAGGCAGTTGTTCAGGGTTTTCACTGATCACACCAAAGAATGACCCCACCAAGCGGTCGTCTACCACCTTTTCAGTCAATGCCAGCACTAATGAGCGCTAGAACAACCTCGCTGCCAGACTGTGGAGGGAATCAACTGAAGGAATGCCCGACTGGTAGTCAGAGGTGCTGAGATGTGGGCGATACGACAACCGGATGGAAGCATTTCCGATTCAGAAACCCCTGTCTGGGAGGATTGTGCTGTGGATACATCCAGCGTGCAGGTTTGGAAAGCGCCTTCTTAACCACACGATCCAGTGCTTGTGGACTACCTCCATGTTCTTGAAACTGAAGAGGACATGCCGGTATGCTGCCAGATGACTGGCCCTCTATGCCAGCAAGTTATGGAGTGGGTCCTTCAAGGATGTTCATCATCACTGGTACTCGCGAGGTACATGATTCACCAATATAGTGAATCCTGTCCCTGACCGCCACCCCTTCCTTTCCCCTGTACTTTTTTCTTTCTCCTTACCATGTATTGCAACCATGGGTTAGATCTACGTCCTTCCGACAGGACGCAGTCATGGTGGGAGGAGGATGTGGGCAATCTGGGTCAGTCCTTCCCTGCGACTGCAGCAATTGGTATACTAACGATCACAGACTGGGATGAGTGAGAAGAAAGATGCAATGCAGCGGTCTTTGGCGCTCTGCCGCAGGAGGGTTGCCAGCCGCACAAAGACCTCCTGGGGGATTCGAAAAAAGTAGGTCTCTCTCATCCCTGTGACTCTGTGGTGGAAGATGATGCTGAGAGTTAGGCTGAGAATGCTTGCTGCATAACCTCAGAAGTCCAGAAACTCAATAAAGCACCAGTAGAAGGAATGACGGTGGGTGCTTTCAGTCCCAATTTTGGGAGAAATTACATCTCATTCCGGTTGAGTCTTTACCTGGCTGCGGCAGAAGACGTTCGTTAACAAGGGTTACGCCGAAGGGTCTTGGCGCCGAGGGGCTCAGGTTTGCCACGACTAGGCGTGTGTACCTCTACTACTCCGACCAATCTCTCTGTCTCAGTCTGAACAACTGCTTCACGTACCACTAAGTATTGAGAGATGTGCTCCGTTCCGTACCCTCGGAGTTCAGCCTTTCATTTAGCCAATAATAAATTCATCATTTTCTTTGATGACGAACATCCCGTTGCTTCAGGTTGAGTCTGAAAATTAACCGACAGACCTACCTTAGATACCCAGGATGAGGTTGAAGTTAGATGGCACGTTCTTTGCTAGTAAGACTGCCGAGGGAATACGGTGTAATTACAGGCTGCGGATACAACACGAAGATGCAGCCACCAGAAAAGTAATCGTTTGACACTGGCAAGGTATTCCAACTCCAACATCTCTTAGGGCAGATATTCCCCACTTCTCTTGTTCCCTGACCTTCAATATACCCTTGCACTCCGTGACGGTCTCCATCCTTTGATGCATGGCACCCCTCTCGGAGTTCATGAGGACGGGCTGCTATGCAACCACAGCTGCCACAGGCTACAGCCCACAGAATCCACAGCGTGCAACAGCGTATCAGGCTTAACCGCCGCCCCACTTCGGGGGAGGGAGCAGATGGGACCACGGGGTAGGCCACAGAGTCAAGGTCAGGGGGGTTACTCTATGGCAGAATTTCACTTGAAGATAGGTCTAGTCACATCGCTGAATGCGCGTCCATCTCCGTCTGCCGGCGAATCGATCTTATTCATTTTTATGTCGGGTTTTCTGACGATCCGCTCGTATTAGTAGCCGGGAAGAAAACTTTCAATCGTGTCCCAAGTGAAAGCGAAGATGCAGTGTCAGGGATGGCCCTCGCAGAGCTTTGCTCTTCCCCAAAATAGGACTCAGCGTGATACTACCCGCCCTATGCAGTAGGTCAGCAGTAGAGTTTGGAACAAAGCATACTATCGCAACCCTGCCCGTCCACACGGTCTCGAATGAGTTCAACGTCTCCTCCGCGCTCAGGGGTACCGCATTCCGTAGTGGCAGAAACAGCGCAGACCTCTGCCAGATTGCGTGCAGGAATAGCCTCGATCTACGAGATCATTGACAACACTGGCACCCCATTAGCCCTTGTTGCTGCCACACCATCTATCGCTAGGCTACAGTTGCGGACAAGCAATCACGGTAAATTAAATATAGAGCGCAGTTCAATCTTCTGTGCCAAACGGAAGCCACGCGTGAACTCAGACAGTTGAAATACGTCGAAAAACAGTCATCCGTTTGTTCCGGGAACTTTTTGGGTGGGCCAAATTTTCAGGGGAAAAAAATGACAAATAGATAGAGCTAAGTACGACTAAGGACAGCTTCAATAGACATCATAGCTACTTGGGAGACCTGGCGGTCACGGTGTTGTTTCTGCTTTCGGACAGCCCATTCTGCCACCTTTCCAGTAAGACCAAGTCAGTAAGCACTCATAAAGCGCCAGAACCAATTGATGAACCGGTGGATAACATCTGTTGGGCATGCATCGAACTGGTCCATTGCACACTGTTTCGCTGCATCGAAAGTATTCTTTCTGACCCCTCGATAATGGTATTTACACCAGCCTCGATATTGTAAATGTATTTTAGCAACATGTTTTTCTTTTCAGAGTGTAACTAGACAAGCGGTAGGAGAGGGTCTACTCTCACTGGTAGTCTGGATGTGATTTGGTGAGTCGTCCTTTCAGAAACTAATCTACAAAAACTTGAATCATTACTTCTCTAGTAACAGCGCTGTACCTGTCCCGCACGGTTCATCTTGTCGTTGTCGCAGTCAGGAGTGTGCCACCACAACTCGTCGATGGAAGCGACCCGCTCTCGCTCCATCCAAGCCCTTGCGTTATCCCCGCCGTTGTGTCATGATGGTGCGTTGAAGCAATGGCGGGCCCGAAGCGTTGATGCTATTCTCGCCACCACCCTGGCCTCGTGCCATGTGACAAAACGACGACGACGTCCCCTCCAGCCAACCCTCCATTCCCGCCCTCATCCTGTCCCCGTCTTGTGCTGTCCTCGCCCTCGCCCTGGACTCGAGCAATGCGACGATGCGACGACGATGCGACAACACGTTGGCAGGACAGTGTACCGTCACGACATAACACGTCGACGGGACAATGTCTCGTCCGACACTGCACCATGACGAGGATACGATGATACGTCTACACGATGACGACCCGTAGACGCAATGCCACGACATGACCGCAGTAAGCATCACTCTTTACTCGAGGTCTGATGTGACTCGAAAGCTCTTGCGAACATGCCCCCATTTCACAAAACTCTGGCGTTCTCGGCCCATTATGTCGACGAGAAGCTGCACAGACGGAGCTTCTCAAAGCCATCCGCATGGGGTTATTGTCTTTTTCAGGCAACTTGAATAACGCACCACTGACACCCCCTCGTCCGAGCGACGCGGACGTCAAATCCGCTCACTCCAGGACAAGCTTGGGTTCAAAGCCTAGGTCCACCAGGGGCAGAGCGTCTAGCCCTTGCAAACCCGGTGCCGCAGCATCTGAAGCACTCATGCCCCGTGTTAAAAGCCTTACCGAATCCCGTCTCCAGGTCAAAGTTCACACTCTCCGTGAACGGTTCTATGCAAGGAGATTCGTCGACCCGGTACAGGCAACCGAAACAAAACAACCCCAATGCACTCATAGACGTCAAAGTACGCTCCCACATTGTTGGCCACTCTTTTCCGACGTGCCTGTTCCTCGTAGGGTGTGGTGGTCCTTTGGCGTAATTCCGCACGTCGTGTTGAAGCTGAATCGCTCAGACACTCGAGACTCGTAGAGTGACTCGCTCTACCTTGAATACAGCAGGGGCGGGACGATGGGGATTTGGAGGTGCGCCTGCGCGGAGGTTTTGGGTCTCGAGAGTTAGGCATAGGGTAGCACATCGGACCCGGTGACAGGGAGCAGGGGTTGCGTTTGTAACGACCGTCCACCTTGGGGTCGCGGGAGGGACGCCCAAAAGTGTTGGACCGGGTGCGAGGGCTTTGGGACTCATGTTTGTTCACGAAGTCGAGCAGCTGGAGACGCGACCGCGTGAATAACAACGGGCCAAGTGCGTGCGATGCGAGAGGGCCCGCGCGAGTGTGCGAACGCACGATTGCGCAAAGGGAGGGCGGTGGATACGGCTGTGACGGGGTTGCGATTGCCTGGGGATGGGAGCGAGTGCATAATACCGCGATTGTGCATGCGTAGGGGGGGACAGAATGTGGTTGCACGGGAGCGATTGCATCAACAGGAGGAAGCAGGCGAACGCGCGCGCACCACGAGGTGGATGGCATGGTGAGAAAAAGGCGAGCAGGTTAGCACGAACTGATAGAAGAAAGGTAATTGTACTCGCCTGCAGGATACGAGCGAAGAAAACAAGTGAGGAATAGGCGTGGTTACCGAGAGCAAGTAAGAAGAAACAAAACAGCTGCGGTCTGCGCAGCGAGGCGAAGACAGTGTGACTTACTGCGAGCATCATTCTTCCCATTCTTCTTCTTTGGAAAATCTGGAATGGCTCGCCGTGATATCCGTAGCAAGGAAAAACGAATCAATCATCGGGAGAGGTGGATTCACCAGCGTGACCATGCTAAAGTCCTGGCCAAGGTTGAGCAGGGTCACCCCCAGTGAAAACCCACATAAGGAACCCTGTAGAACCGCAGGAGATACCGAAAATGAGAATATGACTATATGTATGATTGTCTCACAATCAAGGAAAGGAATTGATGACAAGAGAGGAATAATGTTCGCCTGTCGTCGGTCCGTCGTGACCCCAGCAGAATGCATGCGACCAGGGCGACATGCCGCACATGCCGCAACATTGAGTCAGTTTAGTTTGTACATCTGTGCGAACCGCAGTGGGGACCGGGCCACCAGTTGCCGTGTGTGCGCTGGCACGCACTGACTTGCTCAAGATGTTACGATTCGTTCCTTTTCATTGCGTGTGAACAATTCAAGCACAATGAATTTGTGATGATCTTGCTAAGGCAGGCGTCATGAAAAACTGACGAACATCACGTGCACAATCGTGACTTTGCGTGACAAGACACGGAATTTAATATCAATCTTGAATGTAGCTGGGGTACTGAAGTAGCTTAAGGAAAATGATGAGATGGGGGGGGTTCATTATTATTGTTAAAACAAAAAGTGCAGCCGTTGCTGCTGAACAGAGTTATTACATGAATTGTGGATTCCATAGGCCCAATTCCAGTCCGACTGAAATTCAGCACATAGCCGAGGACGGCCAGCATGCCGATCTAGCAGCGTGCTCTTGTCACGGGCGCATGACGAGGAGGAAGCGCTACCATGAAGTGCTGATCAACAACCCAGCATTGGCTCGGCGGGCAAAACGGGCAAAATTGCCATTGACGAGTCCTGCACATTCAGGTCCAGAGCATCGTGAGGCATAGGAGGTTGACAACCGGTCTGAGGAGTCGAGTCTCCAGGTGCGTGTCTTTGCAAACTCCAGTTTCATTTCAAAGGCTGATGTACATTCTCGTTACAGGGACCACTTGTTAGCACTAGTAGCCCTATCAGTATGGTCAATGAAAAAGATTCAAATTACATACTTTTGGGAGCGAGTTTGGGTTCTTCTGACTCAGATGCACTTCTCCTCTATGCGACGGTAAATTGAACTCATTCACTCTCATTTCAGTTCTCACTTTGCTTGAATAGATTTGCCATGCACTCTCGCCGGTCTATCTCTGCTTATCAAGCCAGTCTTGATGGTGTCCAAGCTGCCTGGGCGGTCAAGAAATTTCGGAGCCATAGAATCATCTCTGAAGCACTAATATCCACCTTTGATTGTCCGACTCACTTGTCTGCCTCAGCATGATGGGTTACAGTACCATATATTCAAATCAGTATATACCGTAGCATCCTCTCTATTAACCTGTTTTGAGTTACCTAATCCATTATTTTCCATCTCCGCTATACTGTTAACTACTGGAAAGTGTGGGCGTCACATCGTGTCACTCCACGTGATGTTCGTCAGTTTTTCATGATGCCTTAACTAGACTGGCTTCTGAATGGTCTCCTCAGATTGCTATGACCCTATACAAGTGTAATTTCTTCCTTGATATATACGTGTTCCCTGGAAACACTCTCAGTTGACAACCCTCCGTCCTATCAGGAAACTGAATATAACTGTATTATGACAATTTAAAGAACATCACGTTTCCTCAATGTCATGTTCTGGTACCCAACCTCGGATGTGATTGAGCATCTCTATGTCGTGCTCTACCCGAATAGGTAACCAGTCCATTGCACCGTCTGGCCGCCAGAACTCCCTATTGACGAACGGTGGGTATGTCGTCTCGTTCACCTTGCCTGCCCAATCGAAGTCAATAAACTTGAAATCCTTCGCATCCGACTTGCAGGTCATAATATTTGTATCTCGCAAATCCCCATGCACATAGCCAGCTTTGTGCAACGCGCTTATCTTCTTTGCCATGAGTTCCCTGATGGTTCCGGAGACTGGCCTGTCGTATAATGTTTCATATCCATTACTGATATCGTCCATGATAACCATAAACCATCCACCAACGATAGTCTCGAAACCGCGCAACGTGGGAGCACATCCCAAAAATGCGCAATATGCGTGAGCATCTGCTGAGTATCGTCGGACGAACTTGATACAAACTGGGTGTTCTTTGTCGGAGCCTTCGAACCCAAAGAAGACAAGCTGCGTCTTGGATACTTGTCTCTTGTATACAATTTCCGTCTTCTCCTCGGTGATCCGAGAGGTGTAGGTGGTAGGGTATGGGAAAAGGTGTGGTAGCAATGACCTTGACGGAGATGGTAGTGACAAGGTCTTATAGTATTCCTGCAGCGTTCGGATAGCCCTGCGGAATGCAGCCATGTATCGTGCCAAGACGAGGAGATCTGCGGTGTCTGTGCTATGGACATGGAAAGAAAGCCTCCCTAATAATTGCACCGTTGGACGTAGATTCCAGGCAGCACCAGCAAAGTCGATGTATGGTCCTACAGTCGCAGAAAATGTCGTCAGTAATCTAGTATTGACGTTTGCACCTGAAAACTGACCGAAAATAGACAGCAACAGACACGGCAAAGGAGAATGCCACATCTTGGGCGCATCCAATCTTGTGAACTCTAGGTAGTATCCTATGGCCTGAAAGTATGGCTCTGTCGTGGTACTCCCTACTTCATTCTTGAATTCGGCCAGAACGCAACGATAGCCTCGAACAGAGATGTCTCCGTCGGGTTCATATTTGCCGTCTGAAGTTTTGCTGATATTGAGGTGGATATCGTATGTTTGCAAGAGGCTTTTGATTGCTTGTGAGCGCTCTGACTCGCTGGGATAGATGTTTGACATGGCGTTCGCAAGAGCAATAGCAAATGCGTCGTCTTCTGCAGTCAATGAAATAGTCTGGATGTCGTCCTTAAACTGGGCGAAAACTGGGTGTAACAAGGTTACAGGGATACGGTCTTCGTCTTCACGAGGCCGTCCGCAGGGGATAGCTTGGGCGGTGTTGGCTTGCTGCTTGCGAAACGCTGATGGAATAGCCGTGGCGGAGGGTCTCTCCTTCTGGAGGTTTTTGAGGAACTTGGCGCGCTCGCCCGCTACTGTGACCGCTGGTGCGTCCTTTCCAACTGTATCTCCCTGACGAAGAGCTGAAGGAGGAATAGTGTTGTCTGTGATTGTATTATCAGCACATGTCACTGTAGACAAAATGATGCGCACTCTGACTGGCCGCCACTTCGATGACGATGCATAACATCTTTGAAGAGAATGAAATGTCGCGGAACATGTCATGAACCTGATAGTTCGACGGGATACGAACACCGTATCCCAAGTGGTCAAGAATCTCCTTCAATTCTCTGTCGTCCTTGAACGAGATCTTGTAGAACCGAAGGGCATAAAGGGGCACGTCTTTAAGTGGTGGCCAGAGCTCCTTGCTCTTGCTTTTGAGGGCAGCACGTAGGTTCTCCCCTCCCGGTATTTCGATGATAACGTCTTCATCGGGATGACCGCCTCGAAGCCAGCAAGTGATTTGATAGCGATAGAAATCTATCCAAAAAAGTGAATACACATTGATTTCAGACATCAGATTACGCACCAGCGATAAAGTGGAGGTGATCCGGTTTGAGCTGCGTGGCTCCAAACGCCTGCGTTCGTGTGATACGCAAGGGTGGACCCAAATCAGAGATGGATAGCGCGCCAAGAACTTCCTTGAATCCGTCACTGAGAAGATCCACTGAATGTACCTGTGGAACCCTGTATAGATCCGGCGCGTCGCTGGAAACTCGGCCATAACACGATTCCTGGATGCGTTGCTGGAGGGCCCGAAGAGTGATATCCGGCGAGACTTCCACAAAGAAGACTTTGTCGCAAGATGTGCCACGCACCCAACACCATACATCTATAGGTTCAGCCATCGTGGCGGATAGTGTGTAGAATATTGAGACGAAGAGTCAAGTTATTAGCAGATTCTCACGGCCACGTTGAGTTGGAGATCCACTAGATGTTTCTGCGGTCCGGACCTTGTACTAACACGGCGCACAGTTGTGAGTCTGACCAGAGAGTTTCTGGACCACGAACTTATGACGGATTGCTGGAGGGCCGTAAGGGTAGGATGTGTGCTGAGAATGAGCAGGATGAGCCGCGCACTCAATACCACATGTCTATTAGTCTGAGGCTTGCTCATCCTTGAACTTATTGAACGCACCAGTGGAGCGCTGTGAACAAAGGCTGGTGGGGTGCTGGGAGTTTCCGCCAAATATGTTAATATTTAGCGCTTACCCGTGACGTTGGGATCTTTCACGCTGTCATGGGCACCGCAACAGCTCACGTGAGAGCATGCTAGCGCATCTCGCGCGAGATGGCGCCGGATTTGGGGCCGGGGAACGAAGGTGCAATCGCCCGGATTTGGAATAGCCAGATGGGCTGATCCTTACATACATGCTGTAATAATGTATCTCCATTCAGGTGTGTGTCATCTGGACGCGCAAATTCTCGCTTCTGATAGTCGTGTGGGCAGCTGACAGCTGGGTTTCAATTGCGCTGCGGAAACACTAGTAGTTCGGCTCAGTGCCCGCAAGCAAGGGACGCACAACTTTTGTCCCCGATGGCCTGGCGCCTCGGCATGGCTTGTATACTACAGTACAATTGCTCATAATGCATGGGAGTCTGGCTCAGCCCGCATTGGGCGGCAGGGGCCCATGCATACATGCATAACATTTCAGGGGGAATATGCATTATCAGGGGTACCAAAGTAGTAGTATGGCAGCCAATGTGACGTGACCACTGTTGTGACTTGGTGTGAAAATTACATCACCTCAGTCTTGTTGCTTCTTTTTCTCATCTGATCACTTCGTTTCTCATGCCTGCTGAACGACAGCACCGGCGCAAGCCTCGTCTCAGTCATGTGCCTTACAAGGCTCCGAGTCGGACGTCTGGTAGAAGAGGAGGAAGTGGCTGATGACGACGAGCCAGAGATGAAGTTGGGAGAGGTAATTCAATTATGCGAGCAGATGGAACAGGTCTCGATCAAATACGGGGCATCCGACACATGCCTTGACCTTTCTCAACATTTGCGGAGGTTCCGGATCGAATTGAGGCAGATGGAAACAGCAACGTTATCGCAGACAACATTGGATCGGTTTGCAATGGGAACACAGCGATGTCACGGTAGTCACACATGTAACACACGTGACTCATATGTCACACCTCCCCTGCATAGCGTTAATAATGCATAATGTAGACCACCGCCCGACGTTATGCATTATGAGCAGTTGTACTGTACAGTCGACTCCCTCCCATCCAATAGGGTAGATAACCGATACTCTCTGAGAACCGATGACTTTTTGGGTTTCCCGAGTCGGTTTGCGGTGATTTACAACCATATCCGATACCCGATACCCGATAGCTCTTCCGGAGGGGGATAACCGATAGGTTATTCCCCATTAGGAAATTTATATTTTATAATCACTGCTAATTGTCCTCAGCGCCCGAAGAGAAAGAGGGAATAGGTAAACACGAGCTTCACGCGGTGGGTTACCACATAAAGCTCAAATCGGATTAGGAACGAGGCGCTGAGATAAGAGAGAACCGCCGAGAAAACTATAAGTACAGGGTGTGCGAAGCAAACGAAACTAACGGTGCGAAACCGTGATGCTTTTTTTCCCACTCCGAAGCCACTATCAACCTTCTCGGCGTTCTCAAAGAAGGATTGAAAAAGCTTTCTTATTGAGCGTGTGCGGAACGATTTAGAGTCCTTGGGTGCTCTCTGGCGCTCGAACTGAATGGATCTCTGTGAAATCCTCAACCCCACTGCGGAGGCTCACCATCTTTTCGAGGCAATGGACGAAGACATTTACAATCCTGCATGGAGACGAAGGAGCTACATGAATCAGGGATGTCGGGCTCGGGAGCAGGGGTGGGCGACAACGGTGATGAGCTTGATGAGGAGCCAGCGTCTACTCGCGCTGAAGTGCTGCACGCTGCTCTGTTAGTGCGGAAATACACCAAGCACCTTGGCGACCCTTTCTTTCGTCAGGTGGAGTTGGTATTGGATTCGTTCACGGGCATTGGGTGTCAAGGCTATAAAGGGTACTAAAATAACCTCTTATTTTACTCGTTAGACGTATTTGAGCACAATTAGCCAGCCAGTAC
>JBBPLX010000316.1:0-28889 GCA_038090015.1 Leccinellum albellum | reverse complement strand
TCGACATGATCAAGTACATCGTAGAATGCAAAGAACAGGCACTTTCACACTTGTGTGAATTCATCGAAGACTGCGAATTTACGAAGCTCTCTGTCCGCATCCTTCATTTACTCGGCGTCGAGGGCCCGAAGTCTCCTCAACCTACGAAGTACATCCGATACATCTACAACCGCGTCGTATTGGAGAATGCAATTGTCCGCGCTGCTGCCGTATCAAGTCTAGCCAAGTTTGGTGTTAATGCAATTGATGCTGGTCTGCGTCGTAGCGTTGGTGTTTTGCTTAGCAGGTTGGTCTTTTTTATCTTCGTTTACACGACTCCTAATCCCTGCAAGGTGTCTGGATGACGTTGATGACGAGGTTCGCGATCGTGCAGCCATGTATGTGAGAGTATTCAACGAGAAACCACTTGCAGATGCATACTTGAAAGAAGGTATGTGTCTGCCCGATTTGTCAAGGCTATCATGGGTGATGCTTGCTTCTGACAGAGTCGGTGTTCTCTCTGACTGCACTGGAGTCAAAGCTGGTTGCATACGTCAACGATCCCGCTGCCGCCACTCAACCATTTGACACGTCTTCGATACCCAAAATTAGTCGCGCCCAGTTGGCAGCAGAAGCGAGCCGTAAGTGAATCCCTGCACATGATGGGAGATGGTCTTACCAGAACTTTGAAGGTCCAAGCACATTGGATACAATCACTGCCCCTACCAGAGCCAACGCATCGCCACCACCTCCAACTGCGGCGGAGACCCAGTCGACATATGCACAACAACTGGCCGAAGTCACAGAATTAGCAGAATATGGCCCAGTTCTGAACAGCAGCATAAAACCGGTGCAGCTAACGGAGATGGAGACAGAATATCAGGTTACATGCGTCAAGCACATATTCCAGGAACACGTCGTATTTCAGGTGCGAGATAGGTACCAATGACTTTAATGGTGGTACTGATTGAGAGCCAGTTCAATGTCTCAAATACGCTTCCCGACTCCGTACTGGAGCAAGTTTTTGTGATCATGCAACCTCAGACGGAGTCGGGACTGACAGAGGACTTTATACTCCCTGTTTCAACGCTCGCAGCATCGACTTCACCGAGCATTGTCTACGTCTCATTTACGCGGGATTCCCCAGGGGAATATGTCACGGCATCGTTCCAGTGTGTGCTCAAGTTCGTCAGCAAGGAACTTGATCCTTCCACTGGGGAACCCGAGGAAGAAGGATACGAAGACGAGTACCAATTAGAAGATGTGGAGCTTACCGCCGGCGGGGACTACATAATACCGAGTTATTCATCGTTCTTCTCAGAGTGGGAACGGCTGCGCTCGGGCGCAACTGCCACGGAGACATTTTCTCTCACCGCTATGGAGAGCATCAAAGGTGGGTCGAACCATGTTTTCCGATACGCCGTAAACGGCTATTGACAATCCCAATCACGGCATACGTGCATTCGCATGGTTACTGTGACTCTCACGAACATCGCAGCCGCATGCGACTCGATCATTGAGATCCTTAACATGGAACCGCTGGGAGGCACAGAGACGCCGAGTTCCCAATCGGTGCATACGCTCCAACTGTCTGGGCTGGTCACAGGCGGGGGTGGAAAGGTGCTTGCGAGGTGTCGGATGACGTTCCTGAAAGGACAAGGGGTTACTCTGGAGGTGGGTGTCCGCGCCGAGCAAGAGAGCGCGTGTGCGCTAGTGATGTCTGCGATTGGTGGTTGAGGCACAGTTGGAGATAAAAACTGTGTAGATATGAGGTGTCTTTTCACCGATTCCCCGGGCTCGGTTCGTTCTAAGTGAGAATAAGGCGATGATCCTGTTCAAGGGCCCAAAGCTGTGGGAGGTTCCCCATCCACCGAGCAATTGCTGTTCTAGTCCGAGTGAGACACGTCTTATTATAAGGCGATGGTCTCGTGTGGAACGTTCCCCCCGAGCTATATAATTCACCAGAGGGAGAAAGAGATAGATATTGCCCACTCGACGTCACTGGCACGTACAAGCTGAGCAGTACAAAAACTGCATATGGCGGTGACAATTCATCCTCAACCAAAGTCGTCCTCCGCTGTGACTCATAGTAGCGGGGACACAAAGCGCCGGTCGACAGCTATACCCTCGACCATGCCAGCTCCACCTCTTCCTACCCCAAAGGTTATCCATGTCAACACCAGGGGCGCCGTAATCCTGGCAGAGGAATCCCCCGAGGTATGTGTTGTTCGCGTGCTGCAGAATTTGCTTCCTGACAGGCATCTGTCTCAAGACACGGGACAGCAGAGGGATATACCTCCCAAACTACATCGAGCCCATCTCCCACATCGCTGTCGACGTACGTCTGCTCCTCCTGGTCGCACCCCACACTTACACCGTGCTATTTCTAGATTGGTGGCTCCCTCGCCAAGGTCGTCTATTTCACTCGTTCACCAGAGCCACCTTCCCCGTCCATCGTTGCCACCCAAGGTAGTTCCTCTGGACCAAGCAGCCTCTCAACCTCGCCGTCTCAGAGTTCCCTCTCGCTTCGTTCGCCACTCATCCCTCCAAGCTCGTCTCACACGCGTAATGGTACACTCACCCCCCTCGTGCTCGAATCGCATGCAAACGACCACAGCGAAGCCCTTGACACCGACCTACTGCGGTCTTCCATCCTCCAGCGCACAGCACGGGTCCACCATATCCCCGGTGGCTCCATCAATTTTGAGCGCTTTGAGACCTCCAATATATCAGCCCTCATCACGTTTATTTCCGATCTCATCAGTCGTTCTGCTGTCGCCAACGGGGTCTCCATCGAAGAGATGCGACGGGGTGTCAAGATCATGGCGACCGGAGGGGGTGCGCACAAGTTTGGGGAGCTGTTCGAGAAGGAACTTTCGGTCGAAGTCCAGCGCGAGGACGAGATGGAGTGCTTGATAGAAGGGATGAAGTTCATGGCTATGATCCCGGACGAGGTGTACTACTTTTCGGACGAGCTCATCTCGGAACTCTCCCACCCAGGCACGGCCAAAGGCGCGGAAGATGGGGACAGTAATTCGGCTATCTCGACATCTGCCGATCAGGCCGCGCTCGAGCGGCCGTCGCCTAATCCGCCAAAGTTTGCGGTCATGTTCGAATCTGAGGAACCCTCGGCCCATCTTCCATGTTTGCTTGTCAATATCGGTTCCGGGGTATCCATCATTAAGGTTGATGCCGATGGCACGTTCGAGCGCGTGAGCGGTACTAGTCTAGGTGGCGGTACCTTGTGGGGTTTGCTAAGCTTGCTTACGCCTGCCCAAACGTTTGATGGTGAGTAAGATGGCTGATCATGTCCATATGTCTACCGACGGTACTTTTCATGGCAGAGATGTTGGCCCTATCAGAAGAAGGCGATAATGCCACCGTAGACATGCTTGTCGGCGATATTTATGGAACGGATTACACGAAACTTGGGCTCAAATCGACGACGATCGCGAGTTCCTTTGGCAAGGTCTTCAAACACACCGGCGAGGGGAAAGAGCGCAGGACGTTCAAGGCAGAAGATATCAGCAGGAGTCTGCTTTATGCGGTATCGAACAACATTGGACAGATAGCGTGCGTAGTGTCTGTTTCGACCTCGGTTGAGATCACCTGACCGTGCCCGGTATCTAGATACATGAACGCGGAGAAGTACGGCTTGGACAGGATATACTTCGGAGGTTGTTTTATTCGCGGTTAGTTTTGACCAACTCGGACGTTACCATTGCTCATCCTGGTGCAGGACACGCAACTACGATTACCACCCTCTCGTACGCGATACGGTTCTGGAGTAAGGGCAAGAAGCGTGCGCTCTTTTTGAGACACGAAGGATTCCTGTGCGTCTCGTTTGGATGTATTTTCTGCTGTGCTCCACGTTTACGCCCACATGTCGATGGCAGAGGCTCAATCGGTGCATGGATCAAGAACATTGACGCGGAAGAGACCCAAGGGGGATCGCCGGCAGCCAGTTCCTCGTGACTTGGGCAAGGGACAGTGACGGCGTCTCACACGTTTCGATGTCCAGACGTACCCCACGAGGAGAAGAATTTCTCACCACGACTATAAAAATACCTTCCATACTCTCACTGCCACGGATGACTGCATAGACCCTTATTTAAATAAGTGAAGTAAGTATGGGGTTGTCAAGACTCCGCACTGAAACCAGTACAGTCTGTAATAATAGATTACGTTATTGTGTCAACATATACAATGTATGTACTCCGAATGTGCTCCAGGCTGGAAATTTTGTGGAGCTACTACTAGTACTATAGCCTGATCAGATTTGCATTGGGTATCGATTACTCCTGCCGGTTCGAGGGAAATGGGAACATCGATGCCACTCGTACCACTAACGGCGATAGCTTCATTCTATCCAGTGATCGATACGCGATCCGCTCTACAGCCGCCACATGGACTATTAGTAGGTGAATTATGGACCGATGGAATCTGGATGCGAGCTAGCATGTTGCGCGGACATGGAGGGGGGCCACACACAGTGGCAAGCCGACACAGGAGTCGAGAGCGCTGCCAGCACTAGTATAAATTTGTATTATTTGCGTGGCCCGGAATGAAATTGGCATCAGATAGGCACGATGATGTAATCACTATTATACTACCACGTGCAACTAACCGTCGAGGTCATGAAAAAAATATATTCAAAGTAATGAAAGCAAGTTTCACCAAGTGAAACGTCAGGGCCGAACGCTGCAAGGTTAACGAGGCTCTCGTGAAGTATGGAGGGTCTGTGAGAAAAAGAGGAGGAGCAGATGGACAGTTTGTAGGCGTGTGAATATTGAGCGGTTAGCAGAGTGTACTAGTCGATAAAAAAGGTACCGATGTGGAATATTGCCAGAGCTCGATATACAGAGCCTTTGTCATGTCGCAAGCTTGACTTTTCTCTTCTCCTCTTAACCACTTCATGGACCGTCTCCACCACTCGTCCCCGCCTCTCTCCGCAAAAAGGCTCCCCCATCACAGGCCTATCCTCTCTCCTGCCCCCTACCCCACCTCATATGATGGCGACGACGACAGACGCTCCATAGAGGAGATGCCATCTACCAGGAGGTCACACAAGCACCTCGACCACGACAATTCGGACAAGACTTCCAAGAAGCCCCGCCATCGCCACAGTCCTGCGCAGCTGGCAGCCCTCAACGAACTCTTTGACCAGAACGAACACCCCGGTCTGGACGAACGGACAGACCTCGCTGAGAGGCTTGGAATGTAAGTTCCCTCATTTGGAAATATGTACTTATCAATTCACGGACGCCCGTCGCCATCGATATTCAGGGAAACCAAGACAGTCAATGCTTGGTTTCAAAACAAGCGAGCCTCTACAAAGAAACGCAACAAGACAACTACTGCCGAGCATTCCACCGCAGCTATCAATGATTTTGCACCGGAAAAATCGACTAAGCAACCGTCATCCAATCTGCCGTCAATAGCGAACCTGCTTAATTCCACCCCTCCTGTGGCTGCGGCACAGCTCCCGCCACATTCGTCACGCCCTCACCATGGCACATCCTCCTCCGCTCGTAGATCCAGGCAGAAGGATCTGCATCTCAATGACCATATCCTCGCAGACCCCATTATTAGCATGAGTCATCACCCACAGGAGACTGCCCTCGAGAGCTCTTTTTTTGCTGGTCCATCCGAGTTTTTTGGACAGGATCGGTTCATATTATCCCACCATCGTGGGCATCATCCCGAGACTGGGGCTGTGCACTCCTTACATAATGCTGACTCGGACCGCATTCTTCCTGATGCGGATAGCCGTTTCGTGTCCGAGAACGATAGTCTCCCCTCTCGAAGGGCTCGCAACGAGGTAGCAAGAATGCGTACCACTCCAGAACAGGCAGAGGAACTGCGCCGTGCTTACGCCCTCAATAACCACCCCACACGCGACCAGAGACAAGAGCTTGCTGACAAAATCGGCATGTATGTCATCTCCGGCTCATTCCTTGTTTGCCTGCTTGATCCTCATGTGTTATTTTTCCTTTTCAGGCGTCTGCAGAGCGTAACAAATTGGTTTCAGAACCAACGCAGTCAAGCAAAGAAGCACAGAGAACCTTCCTCTACCCCGGATGTTTCTGCACATCCCGCACGCAGACAGCCCCCTCCTGCTGGTGCTACCAGCGTACATACGTCCCACATGTCCCACCCCCCACTTCCCCCTCGATCTCACCACCCTTCGTTAATAATCCCTACACGTGATTCTCGTTCGACATCGTCTAAACTATCGTCTGCTGTGACCGACGATTACCGGGAAGTTTCCACTCCCCGGAGCAGAATGTCGCTGCCTCCTTCACTAGGTTCTCGCATGTCTTCTCCGCGAACACGGAGAAATGTCCCGCCCTATGCCAGGGAGCCGAGAGACCTTCACATGGATGAGGGTAGTGGAGGTGCCGGGGCTGACGACGGACTTGCACGTCCTCGGCGCTCGCGTCCAGAACCACATCAACTTAATGCACTTAAGAAGCTGCTTCATCGGACGTTGACGCCCTCAATAGAGGAGCGAAATGCGCTAGCATTGGAGATTGGCATGTGAGTTCCCATTTCGGTGATAGTCTCGGGACGAGTCGTTAATTGTTATCTAGGGATGTCGGCAAGGTCACAAATTGGTTCCGTAATATCCGCCAGAATGCTCGTAAGCGCGGAAGGCGGGGGGGAACATCTGCGACTGCCCACCCCCACGAACATGATATCTCGTCTGGGTCTTCTGTGTACGACGACGACGACGCTATGGACCTTGTCTACGAGGATATCATGGACCAGGAGATGGATGAACGGAGCGAAGAAGAATATCAAGAGGCGGTGACTCCCTTCACTGACGTTTCATCATCACCACCTCCAAATAAACGGCCGAGATCGCATCTCCCTGGCCCTGATGGCATGGAGCCCGTAGATATGGGCCTCGTTGGGCCACCTACATTCCAGGACTTGAGAAAAGTTGTCGGAATGACGCCGGTCAGTAGTTCCAGCGACTACGACCTAGGGATGAATGCTGTGACGTATACTGGCGTAAAAATTGAGGATGCACTCTTGTTATTGAGTTTCCACCAGCATGTTGTTCACTAAGGTGCGTAATCGGTGTTCATCTCCAGGCTTCTCCGCTAACCCGCCGAACTAGTCCCTTGATGTAATTGCTTCGATTCCGTGATTGTTGTATCATCCACATTCGTTGCCATCATCACTTGTTTCTCTAGTAAGCCTGAAACTGCACCTCAGCGTTGTTTGTGCAGTGCCTTTGTCTCCAGCATATCCGTTATTATTGATTAATTGTTCACTCTTATTTATTCCTTTCCGCTGTTCCATTACATTGAAAGTGATGGGTTGCATTGGTGCCATGATTCCGCTCTTGCTGCATATCCTGTCCGGGTCTGATAAGAAGCCCTCGCTTGCGTCCTTACATCACACATAACTAGTAGTGGCGTAAAAGCATGTGTCACTAGCTGTGTAGATAAACCATCTCTCGGTATCGAAGCATGTAAGCAAAATATACAACAAAATGAGAAACGAAATATAATGATCCAGATCCGCCGCCCTAGATTGAATTACGTCGCGCGCTCCTGCCCTTGCGTGTGGCTCTGCTCTTGTGCGTGTTCGGTCCGTCGATGGTCAGGGTAGGCATCTTTCCTTGCTCCTCCCATTGGTCCATGAACTCGCACGCAGCCTCGTAGCCCTTTTGCTCGAGCTCGTCGTATTTGTGAAAGTCAAGCAGACCGTACTGTTGGAGGACGGTGGGTGGTCAGCGTCTCACCACGCACGCTCGCTCGCTCCAAAGAGGAAAAAAAACGCTTCGCTCACGTTTAGAACAGGCATGCCCATATACAAAACTCCCTCGGTAACCTTGGCTTCTTCGAGGATTCTGACGCTCGTCGTGCTGAAAAGTGGTCTTAGAACCCGGAACACACATAGAGAAGTGGACAACGGACTAGGTCAGCCGACCCTGTATCTGGGGTATCGCCGGCACATTGTCCGCATCCGAAAACCGAAACCATTTATTGAAGAGGAGCCACCATCCAGACAACGAGTCTCCGTAGTAGCGAGGCGAGTTGTCGTCGATCTACACAGGAATTTTGAACGTGAGCGCGTATGTCGACTTTTGGTGGACGACTTACAGCACCGGGGTCCGCTGCAAACACTACGCTCGCTCCCATCGAGAGGCTGGTCGTTACCTGGAGAAAGGTTTGTTCAGCAGCCTGAATAAATCGACCCGGTTACTTACAGGTAGGTTGTCGACTAGTTGCCAAGAACCAAGTCAACTCAGTACTGCGAGCAATGTGATAAAAGACTCACCATAACCTCCGTCGACGAGCATGCTACCGTTATCGCACATTGGAGGTAACATACCAGCCAAGGTCATGGATGCGCCTGACCAAATTGTAGCATGATAAATGGATCACACAAGGGTCATGACGCACGGATGTATCTCCAAGCATAACCAGTCTCGTGTACGTCCATACACGACGTATTGAGATTCGTCGAGTTGCAAAAGAACGGAAGCCACATATCCTCTATGTGAAGATCGTAGAAGGTCTGAGATGCCGGTTACTCAATACAGCTCTCTGGAATTGTGCGATTATTTACCTCATAGATTTTGCGATTGAAATAATGTCCCTGTTTAGAGTGAGTGCTGAGGGTTTCATCTTTGGCATGAAAACACCTACCGTCGTGTAAGCCACTAGCGGGTAAGTGAGATCAAATATAATGCCCCAATAATTCCCCATTCGACGGCAGAACTGTTTCGTTCGACTTGAACAATACATCAGGTCGTTGTAGTGTGCATATAAACCACCGATGAAAGCCCCTATGCTCGTTCCGGCAATAGAGTCGATGGGAATACCCCGTTCTTGCAGGGCTCGGATGACACCCTGAAGGCACAGACAAGTCAAAGTTGGCATCCCCATGGAGATGGAAAAAAAAAAGGCCACTTACGACGTGCGACAACCCGCGCGCGCCGCCACCTCCGAGCACAACTGCGACTGATTTATTACAAAGCTTCCTGGCTAGTCGCAAGAAGTCGTCGGTCAAGGGATCACCTTGGGGGCGGACATTCGCTGGTATTCCTATGTACGTCTGAACGCTCTGCACTTTGCGCCCGAGGTTTCTGGACGTAATGACGCCTTGGGATTCTGGTGGGAATGACGCCTTGGAAATAGGTACGACGAGACCCTGGTGTTTGAGATTACATATTAACATTCCAACGGCGCATGGCTGGCGTTTAGCACCTACTGGCAGTTCAACGTGAGAGTGTTGATGAACCCACGGTCGGTTCTGTGTTGTACGTTACGGTTGCCCTCATCTTAGGCTTAAGACTAAACTGCACTGACCTTGAGCCACTCTCTTGTTGATCCAGGGGTAACCGATCGTTCCGGGTGGAGTAGCACAAGGTCCTTCCTAGCAGTGGTCTTCATGGAGAGGAGGAGGCGCTCGTACTCCCCGATGCTCGGGTCATCTCCCATACCAACAACCATAATGAAATCCGCCTGAAATCGTGAGTTACGTCCTAAAGCGATAAAATGTGCCTACCTGTCGAATACACGTCTGCGTCCAGGGACTGTTCACAGGTGAATCAGCAACATAGAGCACGATACGGTATCGCTCTTCTTGATCGGCCAGCCACGCCGCAACTTTAAGTTTTCCCATTCTAGAGAAGGCCTGCCATCCAAGGTGTCCAGAAATAGAGGCTTGGCTGAGATACGAGGTCCTTGCACCTATCTCCTCCAGTGCAGCCTTGAGCTTCCGTGCGAATGTATCTACAGGAACTTGCCGAGACGAAGGTAGAATAGCGACGGTCTTTAGATTTGAGTTATTCTGACCTAGCTCTGTCGTCGCGAGTGGACGACGAACTTTCGAGGCTAGATCAATCTCCCTGCGTACCCGGGAAGCAATGGTGCGCAGAAGCCTATGAACTTGATGAGCATGTTAACGTAACTTTCGAAATCGTGACATACTGTGCCGCAGCGTGTGGATTGCTGGTGAAGATACATCAGTATGACTGGGGGTTCTCATCGACTCCAAAGTACACCCACCGCGATGAAATGGCATTGAAAAGAGTTTGTGGCACACGGATCAGCTCAGAATCACGGATAGCATGCATCGTCGTTCGATGTGGTGAGTTGGCAATCACGTCAAGCTCTCCGACTGTGTCTCCTTGCCCGTATTCGCCAATGATCGTCACTTTCCCGTTTTCCCCCTCAGTTATGCAACGCAACCGTCCATTGATGACGATGTAGAAGCTGTCACTGGCGTCCTGGGGCCTCCAAAGAACCTGGCCAGCATTAACTTGCATCCAGTCCAACGAGGCATCAATCTGCAACACTGGAATGATGTAAGGAACTAATATCTTATAGTCGAGCACGAGCACGCGTACCGGTTGGGGAGAGCAACGAAATCAATCGCTTCGCCAGCGTCAGCTGAACAATAGGCCGCTTCGCTGTCAGCCGTTCCAAAGCTTTGGCAGATAGAAACCCAACGTATGTATCCGTCTTGGCTTGAATGTCAACATAAGAAGGTATACCACAAAGAGAGGCTGGCAAGCCATTCAGTCAAACGCCTAGCATTACGAGGTGAAGCATACCAAGATACCCTGCAATCCCTCCAGGATTTACGGTGAAGAGAAGTTTGTGAGTCGCCCGCCTATCCCTAGTCGAGTTCGCGTCGGAATCTGATGCTCTGGATTGCGATGTTGGTGGAGCTGAAACCCGCGTCTCTGATGGGAGGAGTATATCCAGAAATCCTTCGATGACATAGTAGAGACCTGTCTTGACCATCAGTCTCTTGTCATCCCCTTGCTACAAAACACCAACCTGTGTTGCGTTCACCCGTCTTCACGAGGATGGAACCGGCAGGAAAGAACAAAATTTCTACTTCGTTGTCCAAGCCGCGCATGTACCCGGCGCCAGGCGAAGAACTCCCGGTCCCACAAGACGCGTCATCTTCCCCAGGGTCTAAAAGTGACAACGTCTCAAGGAGAGAGGCCCCAGGAAGTGGCCCTGAAGCGTTCAAAGGTGGGAAAGCAGGCGAAGCAACGCCAGATGGCATCCCACTGATAGGTGGCTGCAGTAATCCAATGGACTTTGCAACGCAAGCCATGACCTCGTCGCGAAGATTGAACTCGTCATCTGGGAGACCACCGGTGGACAGAATTTTTCCAGGAGCGACGGTAGTGCTGAAAGTACGAGTGTAAGACTTGTACCAGTCGTTTCCTTGGCCGACAGAGGTGAGCAGATCGCCCGCTTGGACTGACTGGCGTTGTCGAAGAGAGAAGGCACGTGTGAGCACGGGACTCTCCGGAGCAATAGTTGTGGGACTTTCCGCACACGTTTCTCTCGAAGGGGAAAGAACGCTGCTGGCACCGTCGTCACAAAACATAGGTGGTGAGGGCCTGTCGTTCAAATCGCCAGAGTCAGTTGCCCGGACTACCACATCATCGAAGCGCTGATGCAAAGAACGTAAACCGCCGCCTTCGTAGAATGAATCCGGCAACGGATGACATGCGATATCGTTGATGGCCTTCTCGGTGCGGAGAACTTCCGTTGTCATCCCCAAGTAGTTGTGGGCCACATTGAATGTTACACGGGAGAATCTCGTCAAGATCACTTTTTCGCGAAAAACGTTATCTCGGGATGGGATGGTGGATTGATAAAGCTTACCTTGGACGATATGACCTGTCGCTTTCGGAAATTTCTTGGTGACTATTCTGAATGCCTGAGCTGGTATGACCGCAAGTGTGCTATCTTCTACCGCCCGACCAATAATGCCGTGATGAATGCGACTAGACTCCGACCACGGGAGTGAGGTCGGATTCAATGCGCTGGGATCAGTCACGCCTTCCGCCGACTCCACTGAATGAGGTATTGATGTCGAGGACAAAGCTGATGGGTATTTTTTTGATTCAAGGTCAAGCTGTGCCACATCACCATTTATTCCAATAGGTTTGTCCGGAACAGTCAATCGCAGACAGACTGAGCCGGATATGGGCAGCGCCTCCTCTTGCCAGCTCAACTTGATCTGGTCTGTAAACAGACTGAGGATATTGAAAGGACTGGACAGGGTGCCTCCGCTTCCAACTTGATTGATTAATTGACATCCGTTCATGTCTTCGTCATCCCAAGAATCATTTTGTGCAGTCTCGCCAGTTCGCGCGAAAACCTGGACACTTCCGTCAATGACGCAGTAGAAATTTCGATCTTGATCGAGTGGAATGCTGTCTCCTGCGACAAGTTGTCTGGTCTGTAGATGCTTGGCCAACTCATGAAAAACCTGTCGAGCGGTTATATGGACAGGACAGTGCAAGATAAAAAAGATAGGACTGACAGGCTTCTCAAGAAAACCAAAAATTCGTAGGGCTTGCAGGAAGTCGTTCAAAGGGTTGCGTAACACGGGTGGAGGCTCTGTCATATTCATGTCTGGGTGGAGGGCATTGACATCCGGCTTGACGAGCGGCGGCTCTCTGACCTGGGAGTACGTATTGAAGAGCCGCCAGCGGATGCAGTAGTGTAGGACGACCGCCGAAACGCCAACGAGGACCGTACAAGACCACACGTTCAACTAGGCAAGTGAGAAGTGGGCCTTTCGTGTGATCGAAGGAGGTGCTCACCGTCAATGTCATGGAATACGAGAAGTAAACCAGACGAGAAACGAAAATAGTCCCAAAGGCAGTGGGCGCTTTCACCCAGTGAAGTATCCACGCTGCATTATCCTTGTTCGGCCACGTTACGTGAATAGAACATGTGGGAAGTACGCACAGGTTACCCATCGACATTCAGACAAGGAGGGGAGGGAACCTCGTCTTCCACCGCACTCAAGGACGAGCGCAGACGTTTCCATCGTATGTCAAGACCGTCTGCTGGTAGAGAACATGACAATAGCACTCGGTTTCACCGTTCCTTTAGTATTCAGTGTGCTTGGTCCATCCTTGTAATTCGTGGCTGTGCCGTACATGCAGCAGCCGTCTCCCACAATAATGGCAGCGACGTCGACGCTGTCCTCGGCAGATCTTCAGTCCACCTCAGGCATCGAGCGCGAAAGCGAACAATCCCTGGACGTCCAGATCCTCAAGGAAACTGCGAAAAAGGCTTTGGTGAATGCGCTCAATTCAGTGAGAGCCTATACCTGTTGCCCTGCGCCGTGTACTCACAGCATCCAGGTGAATGGTGCAAAGACGCTCGTTCTCGATCCCACTCTTGCAGGGCCATTGGGACTTGTGACCGAAGTCGCGCTCCTGAAGGTGATGTTGGTCCCGAGCACACATCACGTGAATTCTCATCTGTTAGCCATAGAATCATGGCGTTGATAAGATGTTCTGGCTCGAGCCCGGCCCTCTGACTTCGACCACCACGAACGTGGTCTACCTCTGTAGACCGCTCATCAAGTACGTGAAAATAATCGCGGGTCAGTGATGTCTGCTTTCGTACTCCTTCGTTTCTGCCAACAAAAATGCCAGACCAGATCAAGAAGTCGTCCAAGGAATCCCACAAGTACAGATACACGCTATTCCTCGTTCCTTCTGTGTCGATCCTTGTTTCTCGGATACTAGAAGAGGAGGGTGTGCTTGGCGACTTGACCATCTCGTCATACAACCTGCAGTTCATACCCATTGAGGACGATGTCATTTCGCTTGAATATGACACTGCATTCAAGGAATTATGGGTGGTAATTATCTCTGTTGATTGTCCAGGCCTTTTTTTCCATGTCTCTATCACAGGACGGTGACGAAACCATCATATACAACTCAGCGTTGGCCTTGAACGCTCTCCAACGCATATTTAGTCGGTTTCCCCGGATCATTGGAAAGGGGGATTACGCTTCTGTAATGGTTCAGTCAATTCACGCGTGCTCGTCGGGCTAATCTTCGAACCAGAAACTTGCTACACTCTTGACCAAACCTCTTCCTGACCAGTTGGTAGCCTCGGCTGAATCGCTAAATCCTACAGCACCGTTTGACTCCCTGATCATCTTGGACCGACATGTTGATATGATCACCCCATTGCTGACTCAATTGACATATCAAGGCCTCATTGACGAGCTGATCGGCATCAAGAACTGTGAGCGAATGTATGCTCGAATCTGATCGATCTTCTGAACCCTTGTTAGCCCAAGCCGAGCTTCCTTTGATCCTCGTAAACCCACCGTCTGCACCAGATTCGACAAACCCAACTCCAAGCACCTCGCAGCAACCTGCGACCATAACGCCGGTCACGAACGAGAAGACCAAGAAACATCTCTTGTCTGCGGCGACGGACCCCTTGTTTGCAGAATTGAGAGACTTGAACTTCTCCTCTGTTGGAAAACGGTTGAATCGGGTTGCACATCGAATTGATGAGGATTACAAAGTGAGCGCGCTACCTTCAGTGTCGCCACGTTGTCTTATACATCACACAGGCTCGCTTGCAGGCCAAGACAGTAGCACAGCTGCGTGATTTCGTGGGCAAGCTGGGCGGGTTGAAATCAGAACACGAGGCACTGAGATTACGTGAGTAACTTTCATGCATTGTATTGCCGTCGCTGTTGATGTTGAATGCCAGATACTGGTCTGTCGGAGATGATGGTTCCACAAACACGTACAGAGCTATTCAACAAGTCTCTGGAAATCCAGCAAAGTAAGTGATTTGGTGTCAAGGTAGCTTATTGCGGAATTTCGACCCCTCTCTAGACCTCCTTGCTTCGTATGAAACCACAGCCCAGATTAACGCAATTGAGGAGATGATTGCTGAAGGAGCAGATATGCCAACTATTGCTAGACTTGTCTGTCTCGCGAGCATAACCATGGGTGGTATCAAGGCTCGCCCGCTAGAGAATCTGAAGAAAGAGTTTCTCCAGGTAAGGGGTGCTCGACGCTCCTTTTTCTCTTACTGAATATGTTTTCCCTCTCCCTCAAGGCTTACGGATATCACTTGTTGCCTCTTTTACTTTCCTTGTCTGCATTCCCCCTCTCTGTTATCCTGCAAAATCCACCTCCCATGTCCACGACTGCGACGAACAAGCTACCATTTATTACTGTGCGCAAGTCTTTGCGTCTCCTCATCGATGACAACCCGGAGGCTCTAGAAGAACTCGAGAATGACATCAGTTATGTGTACTCTGGCTATGCACCAATCAGCGTTAGATTGGTGCAATGCGTTGCGCAAAAGAGCGGTGTCATCAGTAACCCCGCGGAGAAGGCGAGTACAGACGATCGAGACGGCAAGGGCAAAGGGTCGACCTCCAAGAAGCTGTTTTCGCACCCTATTGTCGGTTGGAAAGGTTTCGAGGACGTGGTATCGACTATCCCTGGAAAGACATTTGACATTGTGCAAGAAATGCCCAGTGAAACAGGGTCTACATCTATTCCTACGCTTTGTAAGTGCAGATATTTTGGGACTGACTCGTCAATGACGATTTGCAGTACAACCTCACAATCAACCTACCACCACGGTCGTATTCTTCCTAGGTGGGTGTACGTATACTGAAATCGCAGCTCTGAGATGGGTCAGTCGGCAAAACAAGGGTACGTATGATGTTCGATACGTTCTCGAGACTTGTATCCATTGACGAGTGCAGGTCGAAAATTCTTGATCGCGACTACTGGGATCGTGAGCGGTGCAAGCCTCATAAAGGGTATAGCCAACGAAGGGAGAAGGGGGCGTGGAAGGTGAAGTACCGATGTCTGGAATGGGGCCACGTCGTAGCGTGTCATGTTCTGTCTCGTATGTCCAATCATTATACGGAGGGCAGATGCACCTCAAAAGATCTCATCATTCTCGATGCATACAAAGCAGGTGCAGACACCGCGGAAACTTAGACGCCTGGATCTCAGTGATCTGAAAACGACCGTGTTTGGCGGACCAGATCCATAACGACGGAACTATTTTCGAAGCTGCTTCCAAGGCGGCTCCAAGTCGAGGCAGTGAGGAGGCGAACAGGCCGCAGTGGCGAGTTCGGCACGTTGGGTGACTAGTGGGTTTGATTGGATCGGGAGGGATTTGAACAAAGTTTATGTGGTCTCCAGCTTTACGTGTTGAGTTTACAGGGTGTGTCAGGGGTCCTATCCGGGTCCTCGAGTATCAAGACGCGAACTCGACTCGTATAAGGCCGGTCAAAACGCAAACCCAACATGAACCCTCTTCGCCTTTCCACTCTCCCTTCACATCCTCCTTAATTTTTTTTAATTTTTTTCAAAACAGTCAGGTATGTATTTCTAGACACTCTGCCTGTCCGGTTCACTTATCAACTCGACCGAACTTGTCTTGGCGTCCGTTCGTCGTCGTGTTCCGGCGCTGCCCCTGTTCCTGGTCTGTGCGTTCTAGGGTTCGACTCTTCCAGACACCACAAGACGCAGGCAATCACGCTTGAACTGGAACGTCACAATGCCCCGTGCAACAGAAGGCAAAGTAACGGCGGAGAAGGCGCCCAAGAAAACGAGTTCGTCTCCGTCGCACCCGTTGCCTCATTTCTGCTAATCACGTAACCTGTTCGCAGAGTCCATGGGCGGGGGACGCAAGAAGCTCAGTGCCTTTAATAAATTTATGCAGTCTGAAATGGCACGACTGAAGGAGTCTGACCCCGATATGCCTCACCAAGAGAGGTGAGGGGCTGTTGTCCGAGTGTGGTGGATTATTAATCTTTTTTTTGTTTTGTTTCTGTGCAGATTCAAACTTGCTACTTCCAACTGGAAAGTGGCAAAAGAGAATCCGAGAGCGGCTGCTGCCTGATTGCCCCATCCGTCCGTATGCATGCTACCACCGTCGTCGAACTTGCACGTTTCTAGTTTGTACCCCCGTTTGGGAATTTTGCGCACGCTGCATCAGTGTGTCCGATAATCTTATTGGTAATGGTTTCGATTTTGCTGTATCAAAGTCTTTACTGCTGTCTGGCTTGGGATAGTTTGTTTGATGCTAGTATGAGTAATTTACCTCTCTATCATGTCTGGAATGTTGGCATGACGATGCCGAACGGGGAGGGGGAAGTGCGATGACCCCTGAGTAGTGAGTTGGCAGAGTCTGCTCTTTCCAGCGATCTTCTAGTGTCCACTGTTATCTCGTCTTCCTCCTTTCGTTCGATTTGCTCAATGAAGCGTCCTCGTGATGTCGATCCATCGTCTGAGGAGGGCCACCGTCCATTAAAGCCTTCCATTCCATTTCCCGCTTTACCCTCGCCCTCTCTCATGCCCCCGGATTCAGCTTCAAGTTCTTCCTCCATACTACCTTCCGAGGTACTCACATCTCCTCCTCTGACCTCATGTTCGATCACTCCTCTCCGTTCCCTCTGCGATTCTCCGTCTCAGGACGATCATAATGTACTATCTAATCTCCACCCAGCTCCGTTTGATGCCGCCTGTCCTGATCGCACCCCTGCCTCATTGACGACCAAAGGCAAAGCCAAGGAGGCACCACCCACGTTGCCTCCTCTGTCGCTCTCGCCTTCTGGTTTGGGCTGCAACATCGACGACTGGTCGTCCTCACCTGGCCCGTCATCATATAGATCGACCTCTACCTATCTCAGCACAGCCTCGTCGTCGCAATCGCCCTCCAGTTCGATAGAGAGCCCCATCGCACAGGCGGACGAGTCTCCCGCTCTCACCAGGACCCTCTCTCGGACGAAATCCCTCTCCAGTCTCTCCGTTCACTCCACCGCGTCCTCCATGTCCAAAATTAGAATCAGGCTCGCGGCGTCTTCCAAGGCACCCGTCAGCCTTGCGCGCAAACTGCTCTCCAGAAACAAGGCGGACACTGCAGCGACGGAGCCTGCCGACGCCAGACTGGACAGTGAAGTAATCCCAAATGAGACAGGAAATTGTCTCTTCCCATGGCAGACCAGGGACATGGCGCGTCCGTCTTCGCCCCGGGCCGGAGCGGAAATCCCCGCTTCACCCGACCTTCTCCCGCCAGACGCTGTTGCCGCCGTTTGGAATTCCGACAGTCCTTGTTTAGATCCGGCCCTGGGTTCAAGAGGAAAGGGCCGTTCCTACTCCTCCCCGTTCCCCAAGTCCGCGCTTGATGTCATCCCTTACGCGGATTCGCAACAGTTCATCCTGCCCCTGCCCCTGCCGTTGCCTGCCCGAGATCTCTTCGATGAGATGCTCCCAAGAGAACTTCAGTTTCGGGTATTCTCTGCACTGATCTCACTCCATGAATCCGATCACGATCAACTGAAGAGCAGCACCGAGTGGTCCGTCCTGTTGGCGTGTTCGTCCAAGAATCGCTGGGTCGGACGAAATCGTGCGATGCGGGAACTTGTCAAGCTAAGCAGGGTGGGTATCCTCGATTCCTATCCCATCGATTCAGTTAAATCCATCCCGAGCAGGTATCCAAGTCGTGGCGCACGCTAGTCTTTGACGGCCAGCTCTGGCAAAACGTCGATCTAAAGGCCTTCCCTATGGCTTCGTCCACCTTCTTTCCTTCCATCGTCCAACTCTCGGGCCCGTTCGTAAAGAGCATCGACCTGTCTGGTCATGCGTGCCTCTCACCAACTGCGTTGATCGATATGGCAGGTGGCCTTTGCGTGCGCTCGGCACCAATCGCAAATTACACACAACTGACCGCGATCACGCTGCAAGGCTGTGCCTCGCTGACAACCCAATCACTCCACAGTCTTCTCGTCCGCTCGCCCTTCCTGCGCAGTTTGAATGTCAAGGGGCTGCAAGCCGTCACCAACGCAACGTTTGACGTACTTGCGTTATGTTCGCATCTCACATCACTGAATATGAGCAGATGCGCCAACATTGATGGTGATGGCCTTTACGCGTTTGCGACGGCGGTTATGGCACGAGGCGCCCACCTTGCACTCAAGGAGCTTAGGTTATCTGGACTCGGCATGATCAACAACGACACACTGGCGACGTTGGGCAAGGCTGCGCCTCATCTGGAGGTCCTCGATTTGAGCTACTGTCGTAGTTTGCACAACTCCGCTTTGGAGGCGTTCGTGGCTTGCCCAGGGGACGACGGGAAAGACGACGGTGAGACCGTCTTGTTGACTTCTCGGGAGGCAGGGAGGGATCCGAGGGATTCGCGTCGATATAGGCGACGTTTGACGGCCCTCAGACATCTCTTGCTCTCCGCATGCGTCATGCTCACGGACATGGCGTGCTCGAATCTCGCCCATTCGGTTCCTCATCTTGAATTCCTCGAGCTCGCAGGAATAGGGGTTACGCTCAGGGACGACGGCCTCGTGCGCCTCCTCGGCACCACCCCGCTCATCCGGAAACTCGACCTGGAGGACGCTTGTGACATCACGGATGCAGTTCTCGAAACACTCACTCCGCCCGATGCCGAAGGTTCGATCTCCAATACGGCGAAGGAGTCGCCCCGGCCCGGTTGGGCCCTAGAACATCTGACAGTGTCCAACGCGGTCAAGCTGACGAACAACGCGTTCAAAGGGCTCATTTGTGGTTGTCCGAGACTGCGCGTTCTAGAAGCGGACAACACGTCTATTTCTGCGCCGGTAGTCAAGGAATTTGTGCGGCTGGCCTGCGAGCGGGGCACGCGCGACGCCGAGCTGGTCGTCGTGGACTGTCGATTGGTCGGAGAACCCGCCGTCAAGGACGTGGTGGACAACATGCGCCCTCGCAAGGGGTGGCGTTCGTGGGAAGCCAGGAAGTTGGAGTATTTAGACGGGAGGGACGGGGAGAATCTTAAAGTCGGGCAGGACGAGTGTGACGAGAAGAGGGTTGTGATCAAGTCGTTTTACAGCTGGCTGACCGTCGATGCGGTGCGGGACGCCAGGGAGGGGAGGAGAAAGGCGAGCAAGAAGGCGCGTAGCACGGATGAACGGTTGGGCCAGCCCGAAGACGGTGGCAGGCTCTTCGGGCGGATGAAATGGTGGGCGTACACCATCTGGAGGTGAAGGACGACGATCGCGACGGGTGCGTGGTGATGTGAAGACGATCTTTTTTAACGTGTATTTTTATCTTGGGCTGTACGCTTTAGTGTTCTTATTACTGCAGGTCTCTACTAACCGTTCTACACTCGCGAGCCTCGTGATTAGTAGGATCGTAATGTTCTACTTCTGTGTATTTTCGTAGAAAATCAATATATACAGCGTCGTGATCATGCGTTTCGTAGTTTCTTTGCTTTACGCCCCGCCTTCTTTGCAGCTTTCCTCGCCTCTCGGTCTTCGGATGTCGAGACGGAAGCGCCTCGTGGAGAATTGTCGACCAATGACGATTGCACGGGTTTAGAAAGCTCTGCTTTTTTAACGATGTCTGTTGTCTGGGGAGTGACAGACGGATCGCCATACTCTGTGGTACATTATTGGAACATGGCGGACGACTCGAAAGGGTATGTACTTACCAGAAAAGGGGTCTACGCGAGGTCGTTTACGCCTCGACGAAGGCACTTGCTCCTCTTCGTCTTCTTCCGACGCTCGACCCTTGCCTTTATCCAGTTTCATTGACCCCAGGTCTTCAGGCTCTCTGTCTGCTATATCTATCGCCTCCGGATCCTCGTCAACCTCTTTTTCGTCGTCGAACACGGCCAAGTCCTCCTCCTCGCTCCCCAGCTCCTCGAGCTCCTTTTCATACTGTGCGCGCGCTGCCATCTTGCTCGTGATTTTGACCGGGACGCGCTCGCGGCTCGTACTCGCTTCTGCCGTCGCCTCCGGGGATTCATCTACATCTTCAGAAGGGGGTTTCAAGGCTTGTGCGATGGCATGTTTGATGAACCGGCCTGCGGCTGCCTTGTCGATCCCGACCTTTCCTGTAGAACCACGGTCATGTTATGGTCAGGTCAAAGGAAAGTATGGCCTTACGTTTTCGATCCGATTCTTCTGCATGCGTGATCTTTTCAAAGTACTGACGGACGCGGTCCTGTGAGATGTTGGGTGTAAGTCTAAGGCTCCGACGGAGACACACGCACGAGTTCGGCGACGACGCGGTGTGTCTTTGGGTCTATGCCGCGGCTCTTGAGGTATACTGTGCGGGGACGTCAACACCACCCAGGGCCGAGGGCCAAGGATCTTACCAAATACGAGGTCATAGACGACGTAGGGTATGACGACTTGTAACTTGGCTTGTTGGAGGGTGTCGAGAGCGAGGAGGGTCTCTGGGAGGGACTGGGCGAGGAGCGGTTCGAGATGTGATTCAAGCCGATCGAGCGATTTGTCGAGCTTGGCGAGTTTGGAGCGGATTTTGGAGGTGTCGGTCGACATTTGGCGTATTCGGTCGTTGCCGAACCACGCGCCGATTCAAGAAAATAACTCGAGGGGGCGTCGTGGTCCACATCCACCATGGTGAGGTTCACGGTTTTATTGTTCTGTTCATCGACTGACGTTCGCAGTCGTCTGAGCTGAGGTACACCGCGAACACACAGCTGGAACACTGTAGGTTTTTGATACTCCAGGTGGAACCGATGTGGACACTGACTTTCATGGCTACAGTACATGCCAGATATACTGGAACGGGTGCGTTTTTCGCCTTCTGTGCACCACTTGACCCTGAAGCCGCGTGCCTATTCACAAGGGCACGCTGACTTGACTAAATTGTGAGTCGCAACGCTGATTATGCTGGACGCATCGCTTACACGCCCAGTGACTGGGCGACCCATCAACACCGAGATACGCTCGCGTCTATCGTTGGTCATCCCCCACTGACGTCCTACCTCGCCATCGCGGACGGTGAGGCTATTGGAAGAACGAAGTTTGAGATGACGGAGGTATGAGCTCGCAAGTTCGTCTGTACGACCTGCTGACAGACCCTCCGACGGTTCCAGCGGATCCTCCAACCCTGCGGTCCTCCGCCTCGCAAAGACGAAGACTGAGTCTGTTGTTTAGGCCTTGCGGTACACTCTTGAAGGTCGTACACATTGTCTTACCACAGTTTGCTCACAGCGATCGTTTCCAAGATACATATCGTTGACCCTGTGAATGAAGTCTTCTGTTCTCCGATACATTCGCCTATTTTTTTTTTTTTGCGTGGACTGATGCGGTAGTCCCTTCAGCTGAATACACCGTGAGTCGATGTGGAGTGTCCCATGCCATGATTAGATCAGGCAATCTGCACTCCCTTGACCGAAGGATTAATGAATCCACCTCGATGATGTGAAGTAACTTTGTGGTTGACGACGCTGGGTCTACGATAGGCTACGTACTAGATCACGGAAAGGCTGCATCAGTAAGTCTGCGTTTGGTTAAGCCGTGAGACTCTGATTGCTTCTGCAGAGATACCTTGTAATGACGTGACGTTACCACAACGCCGCTGGGGAATGTTGAATGAATGTGGGCAATTAAGAGCGTTCCTAGAAGAAAGTACTTCAAGGCGTCTCGGACCAATACGTTTTTTCGAATGGGGATGCGGACTGATACCGCTGAGCCATGCATGTGTAGTTTCGCCCCGGGATGAGTCTGACAGTCTGACAAGCATGGTACGGCACCGGTAGGATCACGAGGAGCTAAAGGCGAAACAACAGTGGCGAAGATCGGAGGAACCCCGGCTTTACCACTTTCCTGTTTGGGACGAGTCTCATGAGGAGACACGTGCTTGGAATATCCTGATCACATCACGAGTCATCGAAAGGGCTGGATGCACACATTCTCAGTACCTCGTCAAACAATGCACAGGTTTAAGAAGGGTAGGTTGCAAGCGTTGGTGGGGCTGCGCATTATATGAAAGGAGCAAAGTTATTAGTGCCCTGGATGACGTGTTTTCCCGTCCGCTCACGGTCGGGCTGAAATTTCCTTTTATGGTGATGGCTTTGTCCCACCAGGCCAAGGTGAGTGTGGTGTTTCGTCTTTGGCTGTTGACGCGTTTTGAGTAGGATCGAGCACGTTTCGATCCCGATTTTACGCGGAGGACCCATCGAAACGAGATTACAGTCAAAAAAAATGTTAGGATCAGTCATTTTGAATGATAGGAACCCGATTGGCCCTACCAGCTGTGTGGCCGGCGATAAAATTATTATCTCTTCCCGAAGAGCTATTAGGATGCGGTGTATCCCCACAATCCGAGTCCCTTGCTCCCGCTATCCCCTCTTTCCTTCCAACAAAGCACGTCCACCCCACCCGCTTCCCTTTGTTCTCCACAAACCACAAAGGGCTTTGGCCACTCCCTCCACACTCGCTTTGACGTCTCCCTCGGTTCTTATATCTTGCCATGCAGCGCCACCTCTCTGTACCTCCGCCCCTCCTCGAGTGGACCGACGAAGACGACGACGAGTCCCCTTCAGATAGCTCCCATTCTACCCCGCACTCTTCCTTCTTTCTCCATCTCGATCCCTTCGATCCCCAAGACGACCAAGATTTTCCTCGCCGTCGTCATTCTCTCCTCAGCTTTGACTCCGGCTACTTTAGCACAATGGGCAAAGACTCGCCCGTAACCAAGTCCTCCAGCCGATTCCCAACCGCAACCGATTCGCGCAATCCTCTCCTCCTGGTGAATAGCACTGCCGATGCACTCCATACATCCCCGAAGCGCGAAGGTGCCATCATGAATTTCCTGAGGAAAAGGAGGAAATCGACACCCTATGTACCACCGTCAGATTCCGACCCCTCTGCCTCTCCTCGCATCCACGCAGAAGAACCCGTTCCAAACACCCCACCCTTACCCTCCCCACCTGCCCTTTCCCGATCCAAGTCCTGCAATCCTTCAGTGAATGCCTTTGAGGAACGCAGTCGTTTCGTCGTGCGACGGGGAATGAAGCACCATCCTTACTCACGTGATGATGCTCCCTATATGCTTGCCTACGACAGAACCATTTTAGACAAGTATGAGCTTCTTTTTTTAATCGGTCTGTGTCCCCCTTGTTGATATCCTTCTTTAGCGATAGGTTCTCAGAGGTTCTGTTGCGACGTCTCAACCCAAATCGTTCTCCATCGTTTCATGATTTCTCGCACGCTCCACCACGAGCCATTCTAGACCTTGGCTGTGGACCCGGTGGGTGGGCACTTGAGGCGGCAGCATTCTGGCCATCGTCTCAGGTCATCGGTTTTGACCTTCTTTCCCCCGTTTGCCTGCGTGGCGGCGTCGAATCGCCTAGCAACGTTCAATGGAAGCAAGGCAACTTGTGAGTCCTTCCACTCGATACCTGTCGTCTATTGCTCACGGGTCCGCCGCAGCGTCAAATATAAACTTCCGTTCCCCAAGAACACGTTCGATCTTGTAAGAATGGCTAATCTGTCACTCTGCGTTCCCCACGAACGGTGGGAGCATGTGATGTCGGAAGCCAGAAGAGTCCTGAGCCAGGGCGGACATCTCGAATTGATTGACGATTACCTCTACTTCCCGTATAGCAAACTTCCACCACAGCCATCGTCGGATTCCCACGGAAGTCCACGGATACCAGCGACCTCATCATCGTTCATCGACAGCGATGAGGAGGAGGAGGAGGAGGAGGAGACAGATACCCTACAGCGAAAACAAGGAGGGGACGTCAGCGATAACGAAGACGATTTCGTCAGCACCAAGAGCCGTTTCTCCTCTTTCGTGGACATGGATGATTCTCCCGAAATTCCATCCCCTTCATCTCCTTACGATCCGGTCTCCGAGTGGAATCGAAATGTGGACAACGCCAAGGCGTTGGAGAAGCTATTTGAGGACATGCTGTCAAGCAAGTTCTCCGTACATCCCCGGCCAAGCAAGTTTTTTGACAGGGTCATCGACAAGGTTTTCGGCCGGTATCACCAAAGCAGGCTCCACGAATTCAATCTGTACCTGGCACCGCCTTCATCCCAAGACTCTGACGGCTCCTCCCTCGGGAGCTCGGATGGCCATGGCAGCAGTGCCGGTCTCAGAAAAGTGGCCAAATGGGTAGCGACGGAGTGGGACAATCATAAGGAGAAACAACGCACCAAAGGCGACCGTTCTAGTGAAGAAAGTCTACCTAGTCTCTCCATAGTTCCTGAGGTGCTCAGCGCTAAAGCTGCTGGCCGCCTTGGTATCAGGGCCGCCGGCTCACCTCGGTCCCCCACCTCCCACTCCCACGCATCCCAATCTCCTGGCCTGATTCTTTGGCCTGCCACGTTCATCCCTATGTCCGCTTTCGAGCTCGAAATGCACGCATGTCGACATCTGCATTCACTCATCGGTTGCAAGGCTGCACTCACCGAGTACCTTCAAGACATCGCTCGGGAAAAGAGTCTACCCTTTGACGAGCAGACGCTGAGTGATGTTATTTGGGATTACGAAAGGTATGTGACTGTGACATCAAGCTGCGGATTAAGGGACTGAACAGTCTTACCAGCTTCCGCCGAAAACGATTTAATTGGCCTTCAGAGTGTCTTGATTCCCACTTTGACTTGGATGGATCTTTGACGACACCCCGCTCCAACACGTTCCGTAACTCGGCCGATGGTTCCCACCAAGGGCGCCCTAGCACGAGCCCTGGTGGCGGCATGAGTCCCCCACCTGACCCCTTATTCCCACGTGAGAAGCTTGACTTTGTGCGCTCCATCAGGGTGTACAGCGCCACAAAACTCGACGAAGAGGTTCACGTTTTATGACTGCCACGACCAAGTTCCAATTAAGGGATCTTGCACTATCGTCTAATTCGATCATCAATCTATCATCAATAAATGTCCGTCGCATTCGACAGGACGCCCACGCTCCCTGCTTATCGAGACTGTATTTGTTTGTGCTCTTTAATCCTTTTGATGTTTACATTGTTTTTGCACACTATTGATGCTTTTATTAATTTCGCTCAGGGCATCCTCACTCTCCTTGGTAACGTCTGATGTGCTTCTAGATTTGTTATTCATATCGTTATTCACTGCATTCTTGCATTAACATGGCATCATTGACTGCGTATAAATAGCTCGTACATGATGATTTGTATTTTTATCAACGATCTAATAAACACGATGATTTCGAACTCGTCCATACTCGGCACCACCGAGATTCTGATTGTCCGTGACAACGATCGTTTCCGTTTGACATATTATAGACATGCGATGTGATTCCATCTGCAAGATGGTATCGGTGGGATTGACGTCGGAGCTGGCGTCCTCTCTAAATTGTAGGGAGCTTTGCTTGCCCGAGACGACAGGGTCTGCGTCCGAACGCGCGTACCGCTCTCGGAAACCGAGGATGAGTCTCGTGCCGATGAGTACTTCAAGGAGCATGACGAGTGGGATGCACACGTTTGCATAGACCGGCTAAAAAGGGGAGGCAAAAGGCAAAAGGCATGAGGCACGATGCAAAAGACCGCAGATGCGACGATGGCGCGTGTATGCATGTAGATAGTCAGACCAACATGCGGGAGAGCCGAAGGCGACACACGTACGTTGTTGATACCTAGCCAGATCCCCGTGACGACCGAAGAGGCAACCATATTCCTAAAAAAAAAAAAAGGAGAGGAAACGGAGCGGGAAGAGAGAGATCCGGAACGTCAGTCGATCGGCGCACCGTGCGGACGCAGGGGGAAAACTCACACGAAAAAGTAGCAGAGACTGTCCCTAGCGAGGACACGCATGAAAGTGTTGAGCCCGAATCCTTTTTCCTCGTACGTGTCGACGTTGCGCTTCATGTTCTCGACGAACATACGGACCGCCAAGAGGAAGAGAAGGAACTCAAAGACGACAAAAGGGACGAAGATGTACACGAAACCGCGATTAATCCCAGTGAAGCTGCAAAAGCGGTCTCCGAAGACGTATTCGCTGGTAGCTGGAATGGGTTAGTGTTAAGCATGTGAGCGGACCGAACAAGAAGGAAGGGCCGGGATTTCGACTGACCTTGGAGGTTGCTATTAGGCCCGATCTGTCGAGAGATGATGAACGCGATCGCAACGATTTCGCACATAAACATGATGAGCAAAAGGATCAAGATCGCTCTGGATCGTCTGTACATCGCGTATATGCGGAGCTGCATGGTCGCTGAAAGAAAAAAAATCAGTTATACGCATATTCTGTTGGCGAGGAAATTGGGAACCTTGCGTAGCCCACGCATATGCCAGTGCTCCCCATGCACGGAATTTGAACAATCTTAAGCCTAGTCCAACGGTCAATGTAAACAAAAGGTTAAGCCGATCACAATACGTACATCTAACCGAGGAAGAGAATTCCGTACGGGTCAGGTGCTATGTACTTATCATGTAAAAGGCGCCCCGTGACGTACTCCTGGATCCGAAATTATTCAATACAATGCGCCAGCACAGTGTTCGGAAAGATCCGGTGCTTACTTCTTCTGATGCAGATACCGAAAAACACACTAGGCTGCGAGTTCCAACCGATTAGAACTACCACATAATGAACACGAACTTACAGCACAGGCCAACTCTGAATAATGCACTGTTGAAGTTGAAGTTTCGGACAAGACGCCAATGACACGTACATGAGAACAACATCACCCAAGTATCGTTCCTAGAGAGTGTATCAGAGGTGAGGTCTTCGAAATAGCTTCATTTTTTTTTAACTTACAATAACATATAACGCCGTTACGAGTGTCATAGGTTTCATCTACAGCAACTGATACTCAGCATGCGTGCGTGCAGCCCAGTAGGTGACGCACCCAAATGAGCTCCACCTATACCACTGGCTATCAGGAATACTTCGGCGTCAACCGAATCGCTAGCACCCACCTCACGGGAAAGGGCAAGAACTGTACACAGGAAAAAAGGTTAGAAAATGCTTGGATCTCAGCGTTTTAGGGTGACTTGCCGTGGTCATACAGAGCAGCAGTTGTGACGGCAACTATTGACAGTGGCGTTTGGTCAGAAACCCTCGGGGACGACAACTGAACCCACCTTGAACAGAGGAGAATACGTTGATACCTCGTAGGAGTTCATTAGTAAGTGGAGGGGAGAAACTCATCATGAATTCATGCAACGGAAGAAGTCGAGAAGCAGAAGGTGGAGGGACGGTGCATGCGGGTGGGCATGATGGCACGTTTAAACAAGAGGTATATTAGTAACCGGTAGCTCGCGGCTGCAGGCAGGGACTCAAGGTTCTATTCCGAACTGCCGAAATATAAATTAGCCTAAAGGAGTCTAGTTCAGTTGGGTCTGATGGTAAGCTCAGCACAGGGTGGTGCGCAGCATTCTAGTACTAGAGCTTCTAGATCAGCCTCAAAGGTCGATTAACTTACCTAACACTTGGTAGGCTAGTCGAGGAGCGTGATATTATGATCTGCAATAGCAAACCAACGTTCACCGGAACGCCCAACTTGGATTGACGAAGATGGAATCCATATTTGACTCGAGCAGGCATACTAGCGTGTGCTTTGTTTGAAATACAGGGGAGACCGCGCGCTTGGTCCACCATTCTGTCATGCGTTATTAAAGCCTGTAACTGTACTTTTGCTCCTTTGAGCCGATCTTTTGGACAAGGTTCTGTGCTTCTTTTGGTTATAGTCAATGCTGTGGCTGGGGGCGACTAACTCCATTTAATAGGGCAACTCACCCAAAAATAGAGTAGCGAGGCAGCCGGCTTTAATGAAGGCCGCTCCACTATTTAATTGGTTGATAAGCATGCAAACGGACTGGGGTGGGATCTTACAGCATGTGAGCTAAAGCTTTCCTAGGAATATTATGTACATACTGACCTTGCTCAAGGGTTTTGCTGATCGGCGGCCGGCTGCAGGTGAATACTACCATTTGGAATAGTAGCATGCTCTGAGATATACTAGTATCCTGAGTCGCCTGGCCAGAGGCTGGTGGTGACAGTTAGGAACTATGGGCGCATTAGCGCCGTAATGCTTCAGTGACTCCTGAACACACTGTGCAGGACCTATGTTGTAAAAATGCACCATGACGAAAGACTCTGCCTTGTCAGATAAATTTGGTTCGTCGAGAAAGATCAGAGGTGTCCTCGTATGTTCTACAACACAGCAGCCTGACTAAGCTGAGTGTCATGGTCTGAACGCGTCAGCGCCGTGGCCATACAAGAGTTGGCGTTGCCACTCCCAGCGCGCGGTACAAGTTCGAGCTCGAGGCCTCTCTCAATATGTCCCAAGTGTTCGTCAAGTCCTTTACTCATCTCAAAGACATGCCTAGGGCCGATCGCGCCTT
>JBBPLX010000315.1:0-28934 GCA_038090015.1 Leccinellum albellum | reverse complement strand
CACGACAACGGGAACTGGGCAAGTTGTGAGCTTAGCAGAATCTTGCCTCAAAAATGAACTCGCCGTTTCTTGTATCACACTCATTGAAAAACATTTCCTCACAGCGTTGGATTGCCCGGCTCAAATTATCCATCGGGATACAGTACCTACACCGTGACCGAGTCACAACTAGTCAATGACTAATTCCCGCAGTGTTCATGCTCAATGTTACCAGATTGCATGAATCCGTTTCTTCAGTGATGTCGTGTTTGCACGATCAGCGATGAACTCCTTCAGTCGTTCGAATTCATCTGCGGAACCAGCCTCGAAGCCCCGCGAGTCATGGAAAACGAATTTATCGTTGCTTCGGAAGATTAACTCATTATCGATGTCATGGATTCCACGCTAGTGGACATTGGTAAAGATGTAGGTCAATTCCGAGTCCAGTATGGTACTCACCCCCCTAGATCCTTCGACCTGAGTCATATCAATCTAGTGCACGGAACACGGAAGTTTAGTAGGCCAGTCATCCACACGGATCAAACCAGGCACGCACCTTTTTGCCTTCACCATCATAGACCTGTGGATTTTCGGTAGTGTTACAGATCGCGCGCAGAATAGTCGTCTTGCCAGCGTTCGCCCGCCCGACGATAAGGATCCTGAAGCGGCCAAATTTTTCTCGGATGTTTTCAAAACCGCTGGTCTTGTTTGTCTCCATATCCATATTCCAAGTGTGAGCGTATTATCGAAGAAACTGTGAAATGTAGTAGGGTTGATGCAGTAGTCACCGTGAGTGTGAGGGAGGAAGAGGAACAAGAGCCTGATACGTCGATCCCATCTAATTCCGACATCCGCTTCCGGCACTAGTCACGGTCCGGTCCAGTAGACCGTCCCACTAACAACACGCTTTTCTAATGCAGAGAGACGGTCTTAGATACATAATACGTTATGCAGAATGATACTATGAGGCTGGTACGAATCATGGTTCTGGCAACATCAATCACATTACCTGAACTTTGTGGCGAAAAAGATGTAACGTTGGGCATGGGAACCAGTGAGTCAATCTGCGCAGTTTATAAATGATCGTAGTACCTCAAAGAAGAGTAGGAATGATTATCTTCCTACTTTAGGGCCTGGCTACGGGAGACTGGTGCCTCAAGGCTTCTGCGTTGATAGGAAACAGACAATTGTCCCAGCCCGGACTCTTCCGGTACTTCTCAATTTCAACTCCGCTGAACGTTCACAGCAGAAACGTCGAAACGTATGAGGGCAAGGTCTTCCAAGGACTACATTTTTTCCATTGAACAACGGCGGAGATACTTGTGGCGAGTTTCGCTCGCTATATTGGCAATCTCCCTTGGAGTACAAGTGCTGTATCTCGGGCAAGGGCTGGGAGTCACTAGCCGGATGAACTCGCTAACCATAAAATTATATGGCTTTTTCATCTGTTCTCTCCATGTGCTGATGCCAGCGCTGATTCCCCAGTCCTTGATACAAAATCGAAGATGCTCCTTCAGGTTAATGGGTGCGCGCGAAGGAACGCTTCAGTTTGACGTATGTCTAGGTGGGTTATTGCGTCGCGCACACATTCACATTTACTATCAGTTCTTCAATAAACTAGCATGGTCAGAACTTCTCCCTTCACCCCTTCCGAGTCCGAGCCCCTAGCGAAAGTGTCACACTTCTGGTTTCAACTGATCTACTAATAATTTCCACTCAAGGATGTAAGCTACCAACCCCTTATTTGTTCGTGTGACAACTGAAGTTGGGCCTTAATAGCGTCAAGAGCTGGCAGACGGCCAAGCGACCCGGCATTGACTAGATACTACTCAGTATCATTATGTCAGTTTCGTTCACTACCCACATGGCCACCAGTGACTGTTCTGATCTGTTCTCCAGACCGCTCTCCTCCATAATTAAGAAACTGTATTCATATAGTTTCCTCATCGCCTAAAAGCTTTTCCGCGAGGCGAGAAGATCTGTGGGTGGTACAATTGTCAAAGCCTCGATCCATGTCATATCTAGTGACTCGTTTGACTCTGAAAATTTACCTGCAGGATCTCTTTTTCCCCAACCGCAACCCTTCCAAAGTCATCCTACTCGACACGCACGAAGAACACACGTCGACATACCCCGAAAACTCGATCGTCGATCGTCATGCCTGAATGGACAGACTCCTGAGCCTGGAAGCCAGTTTGGATACGGTCGGGATACTAGCGCCAGTCCCTGAAGAGAGGTCTCATAGGCATACCCCATGGCGTCCCCTCAGAAGGCGCCGTTAGCCGACATCCAGCCAGTCCCTTGACAATCACTCCATCATATGGGACCTTGATATCATTCGAGTTGTCCATGTTAATCCCTCCATCAGGAGCCTCTGCTTCGACTGCTTCACCGCATGTAGAGACAACCGGTCTAGTGATGGCTAAGAGTAGTCCCTTACTACTAATCAGAGAAAGCTCAGTGATTCTTGGAATAGAATGGATCCGCCGCATAACCTCGAAGGCAGCGGCGATACAGGAGAGTCAAATGCAATTGCCTCTTCATGCATCATGTTTCGTCGCAGAGTCATCTCCAATCGCCCGAAGATCTGACATGACTCTGTAAATTATGGTGGGGTGATTAGATAGCGACGCGGTGCGGAAACTTGCCGACAAGCCAGTCAGTGAAGGGTTGCCTGTACTATCTGAGCTTTCCGCACGGAATCTGCAGTAGAAAACATGTGCATAAGTAATTAGTACTGTAATTGTGTTGCTGCGGGCATCATGCCGCCTTGTAACTCGGCCATCGCTCAGTAAATCGACATTGTTTACCAAAACCCAAGGATCCTCTCCACGGAGAACAACGTGGTCATGATCGCTCTCGCGCCAACAACTACCACTTTGTTTCGACTTATTACTGCGGTGAATATCCAAAAAAACTGACAACTCTTAGTACTGTGACTCGAAAAACAGCTTTTATTTCCCCACCGACCTTACAAAACGCAATAAAATGGCTCAGCGTTAACACCCAAGAAAGAACAGTACCCGTAGGGGCACGACGCTTGGGCTCCAGCCGCTCCTCCTGCTAACAAAGAATGGCATGTGGAAATGAGAGCGCAGGATCAGCGCGTATGTTGCCTCGATAAACCGACAGTCTGGTTCAAGGTTAAGAATTTGCATCGTACCAGCTTGCAAAAGAATGGTGGACATAAGCAGAGGCAGTAACAAGAAGAAGAAAAAAATCATAGGAGGGTATGAAATAAAGATAACTGGTATATGGATGTAGCCTGTATATAGGAGACAAATTTACTGTTCTACCGTCCACGGAAGGCCATTACTACACGATCCCTCTTCAAACAGCTGGTTTAGCAACGGTTCAACGTTCAGATCCAACTTCGCTAAGGTTTTTTACGAATTGATAACTGTTTTGATCGTGCCTCTCTGATATACCCTTCACTCGATATTTGACTCGTTGAGTCATCCACTTTGTTGTCTGCTTTTTTTGTGGATGGTATTAATTTGAGTTGCGTTATACTTCCGTGTCTGCCTTTTGTAAACCGCAGTTACTTGAGAAAAACAACCTATTGATAATACACAATGTTTACCCACGGAGTGCAGAGGCGCCCAGAAGCGAATATATAGTGCCGGATGGGAAACCTACACGTACAATTTCTCACTGACAAACGCGATAGTCATCGAAAGGAAAAGGAATCACTAACTTGTTTACATTTTTTGTAGGAATGTCGATCCATGCAGTGAAGCGCGAACAAACGCATCAGGCATGGGATAAGAGGCATGTATTCCCATGCTGTCCTCGTTAGCTCTCATCCATCTGATCTCCACCCGACCTCTTCCCCAGCATCCCACCCGTCTTGACCGTCCCGTCCGGATCTATCGTCCACGTCTCCTGCCTGGATGGTTCCAACGGTCAGCTCGGCCCTACCTCGACCGCTACCGACGTCGCCAACCTCAAGATCGAGCTCTGCGTGCAGGTCAACGGTCCCATATACGTCCAGGGCGCACAGCCTGGGGATACCCTCCAGATCGACCTGCTCGACATCAAGACGGCCGATTGGGGTTGGACTGCGATCATCCCCGGCTTTGGGCTACTTGCGGACGAGTTCCCAGAGCCAGCGATCAAGGTGTGGGACCTCTGCGAGACGGGTACGACGACGGTCTCAGCGGCGGGTGACGAAGCAGGGGTAGGCGCAGGAGACGAGGTGCTCCGCTACGCGTACTTGAACGAGGAAAAGGGGATCCGCATCCCGATCCGTCCATTTGCAGGTGAGATGGGCGTCGCGAGGGGTGCGCCTGGCGCGTGGTCGACGATTCCGCCGTACGCGACGGGTGGTAACGTGGACACGAAGCATCTCACCAAGGGGTCGACGCTGTATCTTCCGATAGAGGTTGAGGGGGCGTTGTTTTCTATCGGGGTGAGTCATAGTTCGCTGTGGGCCGTCCAGACAAAGTGTGCTGACGAGTGTGTGATCCCCGACCTGTTGGGTAGGATGGACATGCAGCACAGGGAGATGGGGGTGAGTGGGCAATTTATGCTTGTCCCACATTGCTGAACAGGACAACATCGTGGGATCGATCGGAAGAGGTCTGCGGTAGGTCATCGGCTTCATATCGCATCAACTAACCGATTCGATTCTGATTAGGTACGGCCATTGAGACCCCGATGGAGGTCACAGTACGTCTCACCGTACGCAAGGACAAACCGTACACGAAGACACCCCACTTCCGTACCATAACCCCTCAGGCGAACACTGAAGAGTACTATTGCACGACGGGCGTTGACGCCGGTGGGTCCTCCGCTGTATGTGTGTTTAGGAACTCTGGCGACGTTTGCGATGCGCATGCGTTAGACATCAAGGAAGCGACACGTTCTGCTGTACGCAACATGATCACGTACCTAGTGGCCGAACACGGGCTAGATCGTGTGGAAGCGTACATACTCTGCAGCGTCGCGGGCGATCTCAAGATGCACGAGGTGGTACGTCGACGCTTTCCCCTTCCTTCTGCAACCGATAGGGTTGACGAAGACTTTCTTCATAGGTGGACATGCCAAACTATGTCGTACGTGTTTTGTGTCTGATCGTCTGTGTGTAGTAACGCTCGAGCGTATATGAAAGATCGGAATGATGATTCCCAAGTCCGTGCTAGGAAACTTGTGAGCGGGACATAGTGGGGAACGGAGCGGGGAACCCCATTGTAGGAATGATAGTGGACTGTACGATTGTATGAATTGACACTGAAGAATGCACGTGCGACTCATCAACTGCAGGTACTGCAATGAAACCCGCTGACTTCCTAAAGGAAAATCGAGAGGGATCACGAAGGTCACTCAGAGAGATTTGGATAAGATCTCTGTTGTGAATGTCTGGGGGATATCGTCCTTATATCCTAGCGCTGCCGATCGCTCCTCAGCTGAGCCAGAGCCGCTCTGCGCACGAGCCACCAGACCTGTCCGTGACTAAGCGTCCGTATCCGTTACACCCCCCCTCCAGCGAGCTCCCACGCTCGCTATCTCCGACTGCCACTCCTGTAATGGAAAGCCGGACAACCGCGCTACCACGTGCACATTTCGACATGCATTGCAACATCCTCGGTTGAAACTCTCTCTGTTTCAAGAGTCGGATTAAGGGAAGGGAAGGTTTCCCCGCCCCGAGTTCCGCTGGGTCCGGGCTCAATCGGAGTCCCTAGGTAACTAGCATGGATGGATTAGTAGGATGCGGGGTAGGATGAGTGGAGGATCCTGGTGCGTGATTATTGAGACTGTCAAGTGACATGTAATCCGCATCGGTGGGGAAGGGGTCCCCGAGCATGGAAAGGGATGGGAGGAGTGAAGCGGGGGTTTCGGCGAGTAGTGCGTTTAGCGAGGCGACCGTGAGCGGCTGCGATCGACCGTGTTGTCTTCCTCGTTGACCGCCATCGCGGTAAGTCTCCATTCCACTACCATCTCCCCGCAACCTCTCCTGATAGACCAATTCGATTCCGCGCCCGTCCAACCCATTCCTGCCTCCGTCTCTGTGCTTCATGGATCCACTGCTCTGCAAGTGTTTGATTCGTGAACTACAGGTTTTCTCGTTCGGTGGCACACTCATCTTCAGATATGTCGGTTCCGTAAAAAGTGGTCAAGTCGGACTGAGCATTGTTAGACAAAATGCAAAACCTGTCTAGCCCGATCTCGGAGAATCTGTGTTCTGGACCATTTGCGTTGAATGCGCGGGCGACAACCGAATATGCAGCGGGTTGGAGTAGGAATTCCTGGCCGTTCCGTTGCATGCAAAGCTGACGGCTGTACTCTAGGTACCGTTCGAGCAGGTCCCGTGTCACAAGGAATTGGAAAGGTGTAGGTCCGCTTGTGTCGATTACGATAAAGTGATCACCGACGTGGCGGAACTTTATCGTAATCGACACAAGCGGAAGTTTGGGTAATGGAAGGTGGTGCCTTGGTCAGGTGCTCGGTTCGAGCAATTGCCCACTTACTTAAGCTGAATGGGCTGCGAGTGAGGACAGGGTGTGAGGGATTAATGCTGATGTTCGACCCATGTGGAGTGTCCATTATATAGTCTCTCATCCTTGGACAGGGGCATTGTCGGACGGGAGAGTCACTCTGCGCACGAGCCACCAGACCTGTTCGTGACTAAGCGTCCGTACCGTTACATGCGATTACGTAATTATGTGCCTCACTCTAGAAAACGAAAACATGGAAAGCACAACAGGCATGCCTGCGGTCCGGAGTGCTTTGATTTTTTGTAGTTTCGACGGAGCGGTATCCCGTATCCCCAAAACACGTATAACCAAATTTATTGTGAAAAATAGACCGTTAAAGAAGCACACCAGATCACTAAATGACAGTCATGCCTTCCATAGAAAACCCTTTGCGAAACCGGTCGCTCATCGGTTCCTTACACCATCCTTCCTAGTGCCCCAACGTCCTTTTTTTTCACTCTCTACCTCTAACCGATGGCTATCGAAAAAATTGCATCTATGCTGGGCCTCCTGCTCACACACCCCAGTGACTTCGGGACTCTGGTCCAGTTTTATCTTTTTCACAGGCAGAAACGGTTCATCGCCACGCAACAGGAGCACCCTACTTCGGGGTGGGATAGGAAGAGCATGCGTCGGTGTTGGGATTTGCTGGACTTGACGAGTAGAAGCTTCGCCTCGGTCATCAAGGAACTAGACGCGGACCTTGCCCGAACGGTGTGTACCGAAGTGCTTGCCCTTTTGTGGGTGTAGCGTAGTATTCTGCCGTTAATGGTTAATGTGCTCGTATCACAGATTTGCATATTTTACCTCGTACTCCGTGGACTAGATACTATCGAGGATGATATGACTATTCCCGACGAGGTCAAGCAGTCTATTCTACGGTCATTCCACGAAAAGACAGTCACACCTGGTTGGAATTTCATGGAAAGTGGTCCTAAAGAGAAAGACCGACAGCTTTTGGTTGAGTATGCTACGGTAGTAGAGGAAGTAAACCTTCTCAAACCAGAGTGCGTCCCTCTCAGCAACGAGACATTTGTTTGGTACTGAAAGGCAAATAGGTACCGCAATATCATCCTGGGCGTGTGTGCGAAAATGGAAACCGGGATGGCCGATTTTACTCACAAGGTCGCTACCACAGGCATAATATATATTGAAACTGTTGCCGAGTACGACTTGTATTGTCACTATGTCGCGGGCGTCGTGGGCGAAGGTCTCGCGGCCATTTTTTCTTCCTCGGGTAAAGAATCCCCATGGCTCGGCAAGGATCTCGGACTCTCCAACTCGATGGGTCTCTTGCTCCAGAAGACAAACATCATCCGTGATCTCCGTGGAGACACTGACGAGAAGCGTTTCTTTTGGCCAAAAGAGATCTGGGACAAATACGGCTTCAACGACCCGATAGAGTTGTGCCAGAAAGAAAATCTGGAACGCGCAACATGGGTACAAAGTGAAATGGTCTTGGATGCTCTTCGACACGCATGCGACTCGTTGGATTGGATTAGGCCCCTCAAGAATCAGAACACCTTCGTGAGCTGCGCAATACCTGTCGTTATGGCCATGGCCACGCTCTCTCTGTGCTTCATGAATCCGGAGATGTTCCAACGCAACCTGAAAATCAGAAAGGTCGAGGTTTGTCGTGTATGAATTCACTGCCGTCACATTCGTACACTCGAGATTGATCAGTATTATGTTGCGCAGTTGATTATGCGATCTACGAATCCGCGTGAAGTCGCCCTCATCTTTCGGGAATTTGCACGCAAGATCCACTATAAAGCTAGACCACAGGACCCCAACTTCCTCCGTATCTCTGTCATGTGTTCTAGGGTCAGTCTCGTTTATCGGACTCGTCCACTTGGCTGAATCTCACACATCTGTTTTGTTTATGTGTGTGTTCTTCCTGTAGGTCGAAGTGTGGTACGAGCAAAACTACCCCTCCTTTGTTGTGGTAGGACAGGACGGCGTGACGTACGATCCTGAGGACAAACGGACAGCAGTAATGAAGCTGGAGGAAAAGCGTGCACAAGCGAAACACTTCCCCAATGGCTCCTCATCCATGTCCGAATCATTCCCTTGGGAATTTATGGCATTTGTCGGCAGTGCGATCATGCTTATCATCCTGCTGAGCGTATACACAGTTGCGCAGGCGAATGCGTAGATAGGGTGTCATGGTTCGTCTTCCTCCCTAAGTTGGCCTAGAGTACTGATGGTTTGTGTATACAATACATCAATGCATTAGTACCTGATAATCTCTGTTGGGGATTATACATTGTCAAATTGGGGAGAGATGAGCTCAACGTCATCACCAGGTGCTCGAGTCCCACTCATGAAGGCCGAAAACCTGGCAGACAGCGTGATGATCCCAGGTCAGGCAATAACCAGCTTTGGATTTTGGTAGAAGTAATGACCTACCTGGTCGTGATTTGGTACCTGACACTGGCATGTATCGCCTGTTACTCATCTCTAACAGTCATGGTATGGGTATACTCTTGATGGTGATACAACTTATCCGATATTGAGAGGCGGCGAGAATGGTGAAGTCTTGCTTGCACATATCCAGCTGATCGTTTAGACAAGGCACTATTCTTCCAATACCAGTCAACTTCTTATGCGTGGACTCATGCGCCAATACCTCTGCACCTGGCGAATGCGAGCCAGTGCATGCCACGAGTATAGAAATGGATCTCAAGCATAATTGTGGTGAGTCTGGAGCTTCCGCAAATTTGAAACAAAGCTTGCTATTGTGTGACCCGTCTTTTCAGGCATTGTGCCTTGAAGTCTCCTGCTCCGGAGGTTTGGGGCGGAGAAAAAGTGAGAAAGTCGGTGGTTCCGTGCTCTCTCTCTCCGAATGTTGGCTGGCCAAAAAACATGTACTCTTCGGATGGCCTAACGGATCTAGTGGCCGTCCCTATCAGACGGGGTGCTAAGCGTGGTGTTGCAGTCAGAGTTCGACGAAGCTACTCCGAATCCTGGTCCCACACTCTGCCACGAGCCCAGTGGCTAACGATTCAGACAACTCAGATTTCGATGTGGATATTCATTCACAAGCAGATAGCACCATAATCTAATCATACACTTGTTCGCTTTCTTGACCCATCACATACTACAGGTTTGTTGAGCATTACCAAGGTTCGTGAACCTTGCTCGTTAGAAAGGCTCTTCCTGGAACACTTTAAAACTATTGCCGCCAGCATTAAATGACAATACTCAAATCAAAATAGAACTCACTTGAAACCATCGCCTATGAAAACAGATGACAATGAGAGATGGAATTCAGGAAAACAGAATGAAGCTTACCAGTATTGGTGTTATCGGTATAATCAGTCGGCTAGCGAATCGCGATCCACTTGAGAATGGCTGTAAACATGTCTAAAACTATCTTACCGTGCCGTCAAATCTCATCCTAACAGAACCGATGCTACTAGAGGGTCCATTGTTACCGTGTCCAGTGACGAAAGTGAGTGTTTTAACGCCGGCAGGAATCTCAGCGTTGAATCTGTGATCCGCCGATTAGCAAAGAATAAAACGGTCGGATAAATGGTGTGCTACCGCTCTGCCCTGATCGAGGGTTCATTTCCTCCATTCGGTGTGCCGACAAGCACTCCTCCAGTCCCGTTGAAAATCACGTCGTTGGGATAGACCTGGCCAGGTATTCCAACAATATTGGCGCCTGCAGGAGTGATGAGCAGCACATTTCCCCAGTCTGAGGTCAACTTGACGTCAAGAACGATGGTAATAGTGAGCAGATGAACCAACTTGCCCGAAGCGATTTCCAGTGTGAATCCTACTGTGGTAGACATGGCCGCTGTGAATGGTCTGTTGTAAACTCGCAAAGGGATCTGGAGTTATTGAAGAGTCCATGGATCCGGGAGCCTATTTATGCGACCAGTGCCGGGGTCTTCCATTGATGATCCTGAAATTGACATGACTTGTTTCTATATCCATTCGTAATAACGTATTATCACCTTTCCTTTCTGATACTGTGTTCTTGTGACTCGGAATGTACTTTGATCACGGTGCTTCCAGACTCGGCATCGTCTGGATCTCAGAATTGATGCCAGCATCAGGACCCCACAATCTAACATGTGTTCGAGGTTGGACGCAAACTGTTGATTGGTCTCACCGCAGCTGGTTATGAGTCGTGTAAGTACTATGATCAGAACATTACGTGAAATCGAATTGGGAAGCGAAGAGTGAAGAAGGTTGAAGTTGACTCAGAAAGTTTGGACATGCCAGTGTGGGCCGTGCGGGTGCACCGCGCCCCTATTACATAGTACATGAATGGGGAAGGGAAGAGCGGACCCGAAGAATGTGCAGAATGTGCAGAAGCTGAAAAGATTGCGTGCTTTCACGCACTTCTCGCTGCTTTGCGCATAGTCGGGTAGATATATGTACTAGTTTCGAACGAAATTTACAAAGATTTCGAACGCTCTAGCTCCCTATTGGATCATGTGCCATGACTCATCGCAAACCGAGGGAGCGCGTGCGTCGGAACACGAGCGGGGTTGCGCAAAGCTGCAAGAAGTGTCACGGTGTGAGAGGCTGAAAGCACGTAAACATTCTGCACATTCTTCGGGTCCACTCTTCCATTCATTCCCCATTCATGTATGTAATAGGGGCCGCAGACTGGCATGTCCAAACTTTCCGAATCAATTTCAGCACATTCTTCGCTCTTCGCTTCCCCATTTGATTTCACGTAGTAGTAGGCGCCGCTGTGCACAATACATACACGACTCATAATCTTCAGAATATATTCCACCAGGTAAATGGCTTCCACCCACTGTTCTTGCGAGCTCAATAAGGGTTGAAATATGCTATGTATGTGCAGCCGATAATCCCGGAGCCTAGTCTTCACATGATGCCGCTCTTGATACATAAGCACAAAAAAGAATATTCTGCTTTTCCTATAATTCGTCCTAGTACGAGGTTACGACACAAATGATTCTATTCAGCGAATTGGTCAGAGTCACAGGAACAATTCATTTCCACCATTCTTCATATCTTCGCTTCCGAAGTTGCGCATCAATGCCAGATCAAGTCGATTATTACAGCAAGAGTATCTTGCATGATATTGTCATTGTCATCTTTCTTTACCTTGTCCATGCAGACCGCTTCTTGACAGAACTCGTGGTTTTTCAGGTTGTCCTGCCTGCCAGTGCTTTACACACGTTCTCAATGCTTTGATATTTGGACCGCCGCAAAGAACCCCTGCCAGCTGCGGTGAGATCGATCAACAGTTTACGTCCAACCTCGAACACATGTTAGAATGTGGGGTCCTGATGCTGGCATTAATTCTGGGATCCAGACGATGCCGAGTCTGGAAGCACCGTGATCAAAGTACGTTCCGAGTCACAAGAACACAGTATCAGAAAGGAAAGGTGATAATACGTTATTACGAATGGATGCAAATACAAGTCATGTCAATTTCAGGATCATCAATGGAGGACCCCGGCACTGGTCGCATAAATAGGCTCCCGGATCTATGCACTCTGCAACAACTCCAGATCCCCTTGCGAGTTTACAACAGACTTCACAACAACTATGTCAATTCCCGCCCAGATTGAAATAGATGCGGGCAAGTCGATTTATCTGCTCATTATTATCGTCATTCTTGACGTCAAGTTCATCTTAGCCTGGGGCAACCTGCAGCTCATTACTCACGGTGTCACGATCGTTCCGCTCGATGGCCACCAGTATCCCCCAGACGTGGCTTTGACCGAGACAGGGATAGCAATCAGCGAACCGAACAAAGGAAATCCACCCCAGAAGAGGGCTGAACCGTAATACATCCTGTCTCACCGTTTTATTCCTTGCTAATTGGCTGATCATACTAGGTTCGGCGTTCGGGCGTCTCCCGATGTTAAGTTGCTTACTTTCTTCACTGGGCATGGTAGCGAAGGGGTCACAGGTCGTCCCGGTTCTGTTACGGTCACATTCGACAACGTAAGACAGTTTGTGATATGTTTGTGCACGTTCTCAAGTGCATTATTAGCATTGGACGTATAAGAATAGTCACGAGGCTCGTAAGTTTTTTTTTTTTTCCTTCTGTTCTATTCTAAATCCCATCTCACATCGTCATCTGTTTCTAAAGCCGATAATTTGAAGTGAGTTCTATTCTGACCATTCGCTAGAACCTTGTTATTTAACGGCAACAGCTTCCAAGTGCTCCACAACGAGTCTTTCAGGACGGTCTAACATGCAAGGTTCACTAACCTTGCCATAGCTCAAGAAACCTGTAGTATGTGATGAGTTGGGAGAGCGAGCATGTCAGCATGATTGAATTGTTGTACTACTAGTATCCGCTTGTGAATGGATGTCCATGTCAAAATGATCCGAGTATCTGAATCGTTCGCTGAGGTCGTGGCAGAGTGCTCGACAGCCTGTGATGCCGGAGTGAACCAGGATTGGACTGCGAGACGAGGGAATTTTGTGACTTTCTACGACAGTTACTATATTACTACATGTTCAGATACACGGCACTGCATAAAAAGCAGATGTCGGTGCTGGGTGCAATGCATCGTGAAGTCATACAGCGGGACTCCGTATCTATAAGACTACAAAAAGGAATAACGGGTGCGGGTGAGCAGGATTGAATTTGACGCATCCTAGAGGGATGCAAAATAAGTGGGATACGCACTGATCCAACTAAGTATAGATTGATTACAATCACGGATCTGGATTCCGGCTTGCAGGATGTCGGCAGAAAGGACTCATTGTATCGCCGGGAGCCGTATTTGTGCAATCCTAGGAGGCCTTCGAAAGTAGAGAACATGATTATGATTTACTCATTCTCCCTAACATGCGATACGGTCTCTACCCTTGCAAACATACATCGCCGCATTTAGTGTCAGTGAGAATGCACCAATTCCACCAGAAAAAAGCTTACGCCATACCGCTTCCTCTGAGGTCCTCACACCAGACCTACTTTGAGTTGATTACACAGAAGCAATCGGCACTTCCTCTGGGTGTCATTTTAACTTGACCATGCTCGTCGAGGGGAGCGATGGCCATAGAACATCCATTCAAAATGGCTTTGTAGAATTTCGTCATAAAGCTTGCCCATGGTGATGCAGAGCACTGTTGTGGGGCACTTCAAACTTGAGCGAGCCTGTGATTATATAGTAGATGGACAAGGTACGGACGCCATTTATCGACCAATGGTTACGTTCGCCGCACATTACTATGGATTGAAGTATGACGGGCATGCTCACTTTTGTATTCCGGAATACTTCTTTCGCAAACTGTTTTTTTTTAAGTTTGGTTATATGGGTCTTGCGGGACACAGGACACCGCCACCTCGTATTGCTCGTAGGCTTTCGTAGATAATTAACTCACTGTGTTGGAAGGCCTTCAGTCTGAGACCCGGCCAGCGATAGCAGTGATTGCAAATGTGTTGTTGAGACTCCGCGAGTCTGGATCGTGGAAGATGAATTGTGATTGCTCTGGAATACCGATTCATTCTCAATGTTCTGCATTCTACGTCAACACACACTGATCGAAACGCACCTTATGTGCGAGTCACCGTGACTATGTAGCAATACTTGCCCACTCAAATCCCTGACTTGTGTCAGATCGATCTACTCGCGTGGTTTAGTATCCCACCCATCTATCAAACCATGATCGTACCTGATTGCCTTTTCCATCATAGACCTCTTGGTTTTCATTTTCGGTTGGGTTAAAGATTGAGCGGAGAATGGTCATCTTGCCAGCATTCGCCCGTCCAACAATTAGGATCTTGAAGAGGTCAAATTTCTTCCAGACGTTTTCAAACCCGCGCGGCGCATTGTGTATCACGCATCTCTGGAAAGCGTATCATTGAAGAAACTACAGAATGTAGAGTTGAAGCGGTCACCTTGAAGGCGAGGGAAGAAGTCAAAGGCAGCGCGTTGATCGATCCTCACCTGCCTTCACTCAGTCCATCAGCATGTCCCCTCCCCTCAACCATATCGCGAGCAGGCCCAGCCCATGAGACACCAGTCCTTGACGTGGCTGCCGTCAGCTGCGAGCATGCCTTTGGCGCGTTCGGGTAGGTGCCATATTCGAATAGCAGCTTGGTGAGGACTATGGCGTTCATACTGAGTGCTTGTTGAGCAGGAGGGACTGTGCATCGGACACGTCTGTGTTGAGGGTCCAGAGTGCTTCGATGGTTGATTGGGAAGGCATAGGAGATGAGAGCGTCGCACATGCTCGAAGCAGCAGAGTTGAGGGCGTCAGCGAATATGAACATTTCATGGGGTAGATCGGAGCAAGCAGACGTAGTGTATGTGACCGCAGAAGAAGCTAAGTCGTCACGCGTCACATCCCATAGGCACCAGACATGATTCTTCCTCGGCATGGCTGCTCCGAGTCGGCGAGGAACTCGGACTCGATAGGTCTCTTGCTCCAGAAGACAAACGTCATTCGTGATCTCCGTGCAGACACCGAAGAGCGGTGTTTCTTTTGGCCAAAAGAGATCTGGGGCAAATACGGCTTCAACGACCTGACATGATGGAGTTGTGCCAGAAAGACAATCTGGAACACACAACATGGGCACGAAGTGAAATGGTCTTGGATGTAATTCGTTGGATTGCATCAGTTCATGAATCTGGAAATATCCTAATGCAACCTGAAAATCAGCCTGAGAAAGGCTGAGGTTTGTTGTGTACGACTTCACCGCTGTCATATTCATACACTTGAGATCGACCTGTATAAGTTCTTGTGCCTATGTAAATTGATCCAGCTAGGTCAGATCGATCGCTTGCACAAGGTCACCATCCCTTCAAGTTCCAACGCGAGGACTCATGCACTATGGGCGCCGGCAAAACACGGGCGCTCTACATGTCCATACTGTGTTCTACAAAAGCATATAAATGCGTTCGGCGTCATCGAGTCTAAAGATCTCTGTAGTCTATTCCGTCACTATTTCGGAAGTCATCTGGGAACGGCAGACCAGTGTATTCCAGAGGCGTCAAATTTGCTGACTGGTGGGCTACTGAAGGATCCACAGGCATAAGGGGTAGGTTCCTCTGGAGACGCCAAGGGAGATCAGGCTAGTTGACGACATGTGAGCATGTGATCAGGACAAAAAAGGTGGGGAAACGCACGTTTGATATATATAGTCGGGCAAACGCGATAAGCCCTCCTTTTTCCTCTGCTGTGCGCAGTGCTGTTTCCCGGGTATATCCGCCAGTGGATATAAATATTCTCTCCCCGTCGTCTTCACCGCCATTCCAAATCTCTCGTAAAAAGGTACTGTTGTCTTCTGCGCTCGGTGTTGCTTTGTCCACGTCCCCACGCATGGGGGGTTCGACCACGTGTAGATATGCCATTCTTGGGTGTCTGTCACGTAGAGCGGTAGCGAGGTACGCAAAAGTTGGTTGGGGATCCAGCATCTTCATATCTGGAGTAGATTTAGAATGAGCACAACATATAGTAGGTCGTTGCAAAAGGTTCACCGTGTGTAGTACTCCAAGGACTGATACGAATACCAACTCGATCTTCGCCGACCGTGTTCACCACCGCGCTAACGACCTCGCTTGCAAATCTGGTGCGGCCTTCTTCGTCCCCACCCCACATGTCTGTGCGCTTGTTGGACACGGATTGAAGGAACTGATCCAAGAGGTGGCCATATGCACTGTGTATCTCCACCCCGTCAAACCCAGCAATGCATATGGCATTCCTGGCTGCATTGGCGTACGCAGCGATATAATCTTTAATCTCAGCTTCGGTCAATGGACGAGGCGGCTTTGGCCGGCCAGTCAACGTGACGGACGAAGCAGAAACGTACGGTGAAGAGGGATCCCGTTTCCAGAGAAAATCTATATCGGCAACCCGACCCAATGCCCACAGCTGGAGAAAGATATACGATCGTTTGGCATGGACTGCGCTCGTAACCTGGTGCGATTGCGAAGACATCGTTACACGAATGTCGAATCAGCGGGAGACGGAAATATAATGCACACCTCTTTCCAGCCTTCAATTTGTGCGTCGGTATAGATACCCGGTAAATCGAATGCGCCTCCTGCATCGTAGGAGATGACTGTGGCCTCCGTAATGAGTAGAGTACCTGGGATGGAACCCCGCTGAGAATAGTAGGATGCTTGTTGAGAACGGGCATGCGCTTGCATGCGAGTAGTGGGAGCAAGAACGACGCGGTGCTCAAGTTCCATGCGGCCGACCTTGATGGGCTTGAAGAGCGCAGATGTCTGCTTGGTAGCGTCCATTGCAATCCTCATCAGAAAACGAATGATACTGAGTAGAGACGTGTGATAGTGAATTGCCCAATTTGCATGCTGGCGCAATGAATGACACGAAATGAAGAACAAATGGGGTTGGCTGAGTGAGAGCGGGTTGGTAATCAGATTGGGAGCTCGCGCTGTATCGTCCTGTCGACCATCATTGCAGATCTACTTGTTGCTTTCTACACAACTGTGGCCCTTTGATTCAGGAAGAAATGTGCAGACAGAACTTGAGAGCATGATGAATAGTTTGGGTCTTCCCACAGTGGCAGGCGAAGAAATAAAAAGACATGTTACAAGTCGACGCGGCTTGCATAAATCAGCGACGCAAGCTTCTGAGCATCCATCCCTTTGTCCCTCGGCATGAATCTACACGGGAAAGGAAGCGGATGGCTGCAGTTACATCCGTCAGCGCGTGAACACCTCCGAAAGACTCTCCAACAAGATAACAATAACAGCCATGGTCACGCACCTCGAAAGCCCTGTCGTCCACTTGATCTTTTCAGACCCCACCGTCTTTTCGATATTGAACAATGCCAGGATGCATACCATTGCTGACCACAGCGATACTTCTGCAACGTGTCTTCCAGGGCTGTAGGTGCGCGCTGTTTTCAACACAACAAAACGCAAATAATCAGAGTAAGATCCACGTACCAGATTCGACGCCCAAACCCAAATATCCATGGAACCTTGTCCTCATTCAGACTACCATCTTTGTCCAAGAACCGCTCTGGCATGAACACCTCGGGGTTGGGATACTTCTCCTCGTTGTGGGACATTGCCCTGCCAGAGGCGTCGTCGTACGCACACGAAGAGAGCGGTAATCCGATTCTTACCAGAGATTGGGGATGATTGTCACGCCTGTGCGTATAAGATGGTCCAACGGAGCTACCTAAACCGTTGGAATGCTGAGCTTACCTTGGGGAATAAAGTACCCCTCATAAACGTCGTCTTCGCTGGTCGCATGAGGAAGTCCTTGAAAAACGTCAATGGATCCAGAAACTTGAGCCCGGCTTCGAAAAGTGAACATACCGATGGGCAGCACTGGGTGCCACCTCATTGTTTCCCGCATGATAGCATCCATATATGGCAACGATGCCCTGTCCTCAAAGTCTGGTAATCGTTGATACCCGACCACCTTGTCAATCTCTGCCTGTGCACGTCGTTGGATCTCTGGGTGGTTCATCATAAGGTAGATAAAGATCACAAGCGTTGCGTTAGTCTGTTGAGCAACGAGATGACCCTATGATGCAAACTGAGAGGAAAGCGAGTCGAACCGTCTCAACTGCAGCTAGTGGATATCGATTGTCAGCCTTGGAGGACAAAAGTACGTGCAGGAAGGAAATTACCCGCATATAGCGTTCCAGCAGAGTCCTTGATCGCTTGTACGAGCTCAGGGTCTTTAGAACCATCCTCCACATGATATCGAGTGATCGCGTCAGCAACCATGGATGGCGCCGCCAACCCTTTCGCCTGAGACATTTTGCGTTAACCGCCATGAATTTTTACGCTGCAGGACGTACGATGCGCCGCCTGACCCACTCGTACGGCGCGTTGACTGCCTCGACCGTGAGATGCCGACACTCGACGGCGTGAGTCTTGAACCCCAATCCAGGAATCCACGCTGGGAGTGCCTTTACTACATTACGCGCACGTCAATAATCAACGAGAAGGGTAATCGAATTCAACGAAATACTGACCAAACGGAAATGCGTCACACAGGGCAAACACTTCAACCGTGGCAGCGTGGAGAAGAATGTCAGCGGCACGTTGCATCGTGGTCACGAATGTCTCGTTGCCTTTAGTGTCGTACCCGTATGTGACTTCCATTACCACAGCGGCCGAGAACCTGTGCAAGAACAAGCGTGAGCACCACCAATGATCGATGATCGTGGGGATACTATACAGAGGGATGATGTGGAGGTTTTAACGAAGGACTGACTGACTTGGTGATATGCTCTGTGTAACCTGACGTGTCGTCCAACAGATACGTCATCAACTCATACGCCTTCTGCAACTGTCTGGGACGATAGGCCAGCGCTGCTTGGGGGTTGAAAAATTGGTGTAGCAGTCGCCGGTGTAACCTGAACCTCGGCCCATATCGTGCGGTGGACGTTGGCCATTCCCAACCAAACAGGTCTGCGGCAGAAAACACAGGTCGATCAGAGTATTTCTGCGAACGTTTTTCGAGCAGCACGTTGGCAACCTCTTCCGAGTTCAATATAACGAACTTCAGGTGCATGATACGCATATAGACGATGTCGCCTGCAACGATCCCCGCCCCACGCCAAAGTCGTATGAATATTCAGGCCTCAGGTATTAGTGAAGAGCAGAAAAGAGGCTTACCGTACTTCTTGGACCATGCCGTATACGAGAGAAATGGTGCAGACGCGTTTAAGTCGAGTAGATTTCCAATGAAAGGAAGCGGCTTCGGACCAGGTGGGAGCGGTAGTGGGCGAAGTTGGTTGGTGCTGTACCGTCCTAGGAACTTGCGTAAGCCCTCGGTGACGAGCAGCAGAGCTCCAAGTCCGAGCAGGGCCTGGGCCAGCAATTGAATCATGGCTGAAGCGAAAAACGGGATTTGTGGAGTTTAGCGGTCCGTAATTGGCCGAAAACTTCTTGTCATCACTTGCGCCAGGCTCCTTCACACCGACGCATCGAGTGAGAGGCATGCTAGGAGCGGGAGACCGGATAAATCCGAGTGGCTGTACCATAGTTCAAATAGCCGAAATCTTAACCAACCTCGCACTCTCTGCGACGGCTGCAAGAAAACATTTGTAAATAAGCATAGCCACAGGGGCTAAAACGTCGGAATGTGAAAAAAAAATACATTGAACAGAATTAGGGTTACATATTTTGTCAGGGGCTAAGGTATACCGGAGGTATTTGTCACACTGTTGTTTTGCCTTCCGCATGAAGTGACCTAACTTAGTCATCCGTCCCTCCTTCATCGTCCATCTGCCAAGATCCGAAAACGAGCCATGTCTTTGGCAAGTGAAGGTTACAGCAGCCATCTTGTGAGGAAACAAACATGAACATGTTATTTGTACTGTCATTGACACTGATGCATCAAACCAGGATCACACGACGAGGATGCGGCATCAATCGGCACAGTGCGACCACGATGACACGATGACGGACGAAGGCCACGCCGACCATGACCACGACTCGACGATGATGGACGACGATGTGCCATTGACCCCGACCACGACAAGGCTCCTATGACGACTCGACGGTGACGCGTTGTTGTCGTCGACTCCCAACCCCCTTCCTCGTCTCCGTCCCAGTCTCCGTCCTCTCAATCTCCTCCGCCACCTTGTCTCCATCCCCATCCCCTCGTCCTCCGAGCATCCCCGCTGTCAGCGTGCAGCAGCAACCGCGCAACGTGCACGAAACCGTGTGCGTTGTGCAGTCGCTGCTGTATGCTCTCATCCTCGTCCTCATCTCTGTTCACGTTCACGTTCAAGCCCCCATCCTCAACCTCAACCTCTGTCCCGGTCCCCACCCCAGCTGTCAGCGTGCAGCAGCGACCACACAACGCGCAGATTTCGTGTGCGTTGTGCAGTCGCTGCTGTATGCTCTCATCCTCGTCCTCGTCTCCATTCATGTTCACGTCCAGGCCCCCATCCTCATCCCCGCTCCCGACCTCAACCTCAACCTCTGTCCCGGTCCCACCCCTGCTGTCAGCATACAGCAGTGACCACACAACACGCAGATTTCGTGCGCATTGTTCAGTCACTGCTGTGCACTCTCTTTGTCTTTGTCTGGTGCATGACAAGATGTGACCATGCAGCTTGCCGCAACCACGACCGCGACAGCGCCCACAGCCTCCTCCCCGTCCCATCCCCATCCCCTTGTCCCCTTGCCCCAAGTGATGGTGATCTTGGTAGTAAGGACTCGTCAGCGGTTCTATGATGAATTCTGATGCCGATATTCCACAGCAATTGAGTGTGTTGAACACGGCATCGGGTTAAAACGCTCACTATGAACGGCCGTGACAATATATCTTAGCCCCTGACAAAATATGTAACCCTAATTCTGTTCAATGTATTTTTTTTTCACATTCCGACGTTTTAGCCCCTGTGGCTATGCTTATTTACAAATGTTTTCTTGCAGCCGTCGCAGAGAGTGCAAGGTTGGTTAAGATTTCGGCTATTTGAACTATGGTACAGCCACTCGGATTTATCCGGTCCCCCGCTCCTACTAGTAGCATGCCTCTCACTCGATGCGTCGGTGTGAAGGAGCCTGCACTTGCGCCGCTATACAGTTGAGTACGCCCACCAAAATCCAATCCAATAGCACGGTTATGCATTACTGGCATATGCATTATGAGCATTTCAACTTACCACGTCCGTCCACTAGCACACCCACATTTCTATGTCTCTTTGCCATTTTGTCTAGTCTCAGATCAAAGACGGAGCTGAATTATGCCTCCTATAATATGAAATGAGATTCACCCCAATATTTCACGTCTGCCTTCCTGAATACCTATTGCTAGATCGGAGGAGCCCAAGATATTCTCCAATCTCGCTTGTGCCATTTACAGATTCTTTGCCAACATCTGCCTTCCACGTGTATATAAGCTTATCAGGTCTTTGATAGCATGCCTGCATACAAGAGCTGTCACACAGCTCTATAATGTCCATACAAATTGCTGCAGACCAGTCTCTCGCACTTGTACTGAGAGTCTATATCATGGGCTCATCAGTGAATTTGAACTTTACTGCAACACCTTTTTGATGCATTGAATGCAAGGGCTCGGACAATTTTGGTATGACTTAGTACCCATCCAATCTATTCAAAAATATCACCATCCGAGTCTTCCATGTTCTGGAGTGGACATTGTAAGAAGCCGAAAACGAATATTGTGATTGTAAATTACACTCACTACATCAATAGGGTCTTCTCCACCATCCTCGTCGAGTGGTTCCCATGGTGGAAATGTTTTCTGCCACCTGGCATAAACACTCAGGTCAGTTATCGCCACTCTCCAAGTGTGACTGTTATACTAACAAGTCAATCGGGAAAGCCTGTTCCACCTCCCTAATGGGATGTTTGGCTTCAAACAGAGGTATATACGAGTGATCTCCGGATGTATCACATGCTTTGTGAAAGAGGCCGGTTTGAGCGTTAACATGCCAAGGGGTGTCGCCGTCGGTGTCTGTGACTCCAGCGACAGGACATTTGGGTACATAAGTGAGGGTAACCTTATCACCGGCTGTGTCACCGGCCTATTAACAATATGCACGGAACAAAGGAGAAAAGTGAGCCTACATTTGTCGGACAAGTACATAGAGTATGCAGGGCACGCGTAGGTGCTCGTGACAAGCCATTTATCCTTGAGCCTGTTGATCCTGTAGAGGGGTTCCAGTACCGCACTAGGGAGTAGAATTTGACGCGGTCTGTGCATGAGGAGGACGCCGCCTCGTTTGTCACGCTTGAAAGTGAACATCCACTGTGCATCGACAAGCTCACGGCCATGAGGTTGTTGACAGCGTTCGCACCTGCATACTCTCGGTCAAGCTGTGCCGCAGATCATCACAAGGATGATTGTAACAATAATACGCACAAGTAAGAGTCGCCAGGCCGTGACTTAACCCCTTGGGAGGCAATGATGACACTATCCTTCATTTGACCCACTTGTGGTGGGAAACCGGATATGTTCACCTCTATACCATGATCGTCGAGCTCCGTCTGGAATTTGGGATCATAGATGTTCCCTTCTACACAAAACCCCCCTGTTTCCTGGTCGATGGAGCCATACGCTCCAACCTATCGACCGAAAGCAAAACACTTCAGAATGCGCGTGTTACTCACAACCCGAATGACATTACGAACCCGGATATCGACGAGGGAGCCCCAGTTGACCCACTTGGAGGATGCATAGTGAATGAGATCGACGTATTTGCGTTGCAAGCAGGATGACATCATGAAGCGGTTGCGACTATTTACTCCCTCAGCAAGTCCTGTCCACTTGCTAATTTATATGAATCCTCTTTGGTGCGCTCGTGGAGGCAATGAGTATTCTTCAGCCCGCTGAACACTCACATAAATAGATCGTGGGATGGAAGATGATGGGGGTTCGGGGCTGGCAATGGGCCGATAGGAAGGTCGGCGACAGTGTGTGTAACCGGCGAACCGGTGACCACCGGCAGCCTGAGCCCACACAGACGCACAACCAGCGTTCAGATGTTGTTCTGGATCATATACACTGGCACTGCAGTTAGTCACTGAAAAAAAACCCATACCGTTCAAAAGAAACCGATACTATTTGACCAGAGACCGGAGTCCAAGAGCTAAGGAATGGTCTAAACCACAAATTATTTTGGTAGGTCAGTGACTAGTACTTATTCGGAGTAGTACTAGGAAGATAGCCTGCTCGGAGAATTAGCGCGCCGCTCCAGTCGGCCATTATGTAACATGAAATCATCCAAGTTCACCCAAACCATCTTCGTGCGTTTTCATCTGATATCTGCTTCGACTCGTTGACAATATTAATGCTTCGAAGGCTCTCGTCTGCTCATATATATCATATGAAGGATCATAGCCGCATAACATGTCCGACGAAGCAGACGAAACGGCGCAGGATACTCAGAACCAAGTCAAGTCCAGAGACGGCATCACAAAATAATCATAACTCAAGTAACGTGTCGTGTTCGCTAATCTTACTCTTACACTCTCCATTTCCAGACCACAATAAAACGATTACTGAAGCTTCTGCAACTTCCACACCTGGTTCTCACCCTCCCAACGACCCCACAGCTCGATGGGAGTACCAGGCGTCGAGTTCCCGTGGTCCGAGAGATCGACACAAAAGTTGGTGTTGCTCGCCGGCATGAGTCTGTGAACAACGATGAACACGCCTGTCGCAGTCCAAAGTGCAAATCGGTAACACTCACCTCACCCCATTGTCAACACCCTGCACGTCCTCGACGCGCCACGCAAATGGAGAAGATCCACCAATGACCTTTTGCCCGTTGCTCAGTTCACCTGCAGAAGACAGGTACTGGCCGCTCCGGGACTTGATGTTGAAAGTACCGTCGCTAACGCTTTCGAAGGTCCACTGTTCAAAAGCGGGACATGGTCATCTTGTTAGCAATTCCTGAACAAGGGGAACAGGGGTCGATGAGCGGGGCGAGAGGAGGCCTACCCCTTGGTTGGCACCGTTGTGGAACCCGTAGCCGATGACTGTCGGGAAGTGAGTTAATCAGGGTCAAGATCGAGAAGGAATACACACTGGAAACGTTGTCAGCGCCAGAGAGGTCAAGGCATGTACCGCCCTTGGCGTTAGTGAGAGAGTAGGTAGTATTCGCTTGAACGTTGGACATAATATGATGGTAGTAAGGAAAGATTGAAAGAGGGGATGTGAAAAGGATCGGTTTTATAGTGTGGAGTGGCCAGTGACGTTTGCTGGTCCCCTATCTCACTTGGCGTCACCGAAGAGGATTAAGCTGATGACCTCATCCCCAAATCTCCCCCGCAAGTCTGCCGCACCCGGTTCGAACCCAAACGTACAATATTTGTGCATGCACACTGTAAGCCTGCTAATATACGTACTATACAATTGAGTCAGTGGAGGACAATCATGAATTGTCACATCGGTCAACTAATAACTTCCTAAATATCTCGCCCGCTAGCTTCCCTGCTAATTGAGAAAGAAGAAAGATCAGGTAAACGATGAGGCATATAAAAGAAAAGACAGGTCCACGTCGAAAAGACGCACGCACGGGTCGTCATCAAACGAGGGATTTGCACAGCATGCTCTCCAGCCTGCAATACTCGGGAACGATGGCCGCATACGTCATAAAGGCGTCCACGTCCGCTTCAGCTACCTTGGCCAAACCGATCTGTGCCTCCGAATCGGCCGTCGGCATCGCAGTCACAGGAGTCAGACTCGTCGTCTGTGGCGCGGCGTTATTGCTACTATTGTTCCCCCCTGGACTGGCTCCGCCCCCTAGCTCGGGCGTCGTGAAGGCTGTCGAAGGTGCTCCAGATCCCGCACTCGTCGTGGTGTCCACGGTCGACCCGGTGAGTGTTCGCATCCGCCCAATATCCCGCCCGAGATCCCGGTCTGCAAATCCGCCTGCAAACACTGATGCGTTAAGCATCCCGACACTACGTTCCATCTCCTCCACTTCCTCCTCCTCTTCTTCCACCACGATTGTGGAACCGAGGCCTGATCGCGGGTGACCATACGGTGTGCTCGTTCCACTGTTGGCGCCACTCCCGCCGTTCCCGCCCAGAGGTACGTTGACATTGGTGCGTAGCGGTATACCACCGGACGCAACCCATCGTTTCCCGAGCAGCCTTCGTATCTCGTCCTCAAACCCACCAAGGCCTCTCCCAGCCCCAGATCCACCGCTGGCAGAGTTACGCTCCTTACCCCAGATCCAGCGCGCAAAATAGGCACCACCGAGGGATGCTCGACTGGGGAATCCATTCGCGGGAGCATTCCGGTGGGGTACGACCTGGGCAGAGTCGACTTGCGAGTTCGGCATGAACACCGGTGCATTGAAGACGTCTCCGACCAGATTGGCCACCGAAGGGAAGTTAGCCGCCGCCCCCGTGACCAACATCCGTGCGGGCAACGGCGAGTAGTCGTACGGATCAAACGGTAGGCCAAGGCTCGTCGCCCGATTGTTAGGGGTAGACGCAATGGGGCTCGGCCCCGGCGTCTGCACGTTCCCACGATTGCGATTGATATTGGACCCGAGCACGCCGGTCGATATCATCCGGGACCATCGGACACGGAACGAAAGAACCTGGCTCTCTAACAAACATCGGGGATTTGCGCGGAGATCTCTGAATTCGTTCACTTTGACGCCCGTTTCGAAGCGATAAATTCCCTTTACGTGTGATAACGGGTAGCTGTCCCCTTGCAACAACCAAAAGCTGAAAAGTTTGTCGTCGAGCCTGTTTATGGACGGCACCGCGCGCTGGTTAGAATCAGAATGCAAGCTCTCAGATGATTTCCACCTACCCAATTGAGCCACCAGGGGGAACGATGGCGACTAGACGGTCGAAAGCGCTCCAGCTCTTGGTGTACATGTCTCGAACCAGGGCACGAGGGACATCGGCATTTCTGGAACAAACGTTAGGCAAGAGATCGAGAAAAAGCACACTTGCAACAAATTTACCTGCTGGTCAGCATGGTGATATATCTTCGCTTTTCTCCAGCATCCTGCGCGGGATGCGGAAATAGGGTGTAAAGGCGAGTGGGATGATAGTGTTGTGCGGGTGTAAGTAGGGCATCCATGGGCCCAAACGATAGTACGGCGTCCCCAGGCGACGGACAGAGTGAAAGGTAGGTAGAGAGATAGTCAGAGGTAAACGGCGTGACGACTGTATCTAAAAATAAAGACACAGATCGACCCTGAACGTCTAACCGGCGAGCAGAGGTAGGATGCACGTACCTGACTCGAACCCATATCTCTCACACAGATACCGCGACACGTTGGCGACTTTCCTACCGCTCGCAAGGTCGACATCGCCAAGCCATCCTCGGATCCTCCGTCCCTCCTCCAGACTACCACCGACGATCTCGAGGACGCCCTCATCCCAATGTCCTCCTCCTGGGCCTGAACTGCCTTGCCCGCCAACGTGCGTCCACATGCCCGTCGCACACGCCTCCGCCTCGCCCATATTAACCCACTCGCCGACGATCATGCTTGCCATGAATGTGCTCGCGAGCTGTACCTTGCCTGTGCGCGCCCATACATCCGAGGTCCAAGATTCCCGAATGCGGAGGAGCTGTGCCGCAAGGATCGACGCGTTGGCACATGTGCCGACGCGCGCAGCCATAATATCTGGGCCTCCGAGGAGGGCTTCCAAGGCCAGGGCATGGGTGTGTGCCGATGTGTCTTGTGCGACGGGGGTGTTGGCTAGAGAAAAGGTGTTTGGAGGAAGCTGGGAATGCAGTGGAAGTCGCGGGTCGAATGCGGGGAAAGAAGGGATCGGGGTCGATTTCCACCAAACGACGGTGTGCTACGAAAAGGATGGCCACCAACGGTCGGATTACCGACAAAAAAGAGAGAGAACGACGGCGATGATATCCTACACACCTGAGCACAGCCACCGATTGATTTTATTCTCGTCACGTCATAATTTCTAGAAAGCTTTTCTAGGATAAAATCTGCGAAAAACCAAAGTGTCGTGGAAAGGATGTCGAAACACGTGAATATAAAGTGGCGATCGAGAAAATTATTTGCAAAAAGGCCAAATTAGTAAATGTTAATACCTGAGAATTTGGTTCCGCGAGAATATACGCACCAAGGGCCTTGACCCACATGTCGACTGGGGTGGTATAAGCATCTCCCGGCGTTGTAAATATGCCGCCTTGGGTCCTGGCCAAGAGTCAGCACGAGTACGAACACAGTGGGGCGCAGAGCCCGGGAAAAACAATGAAATAAAAATAAGAGTGATCGGTGGGAGTGGAGGTATGCACAGAATGATGCTCACTGATATTCAGCCAATTCGGAATCAAAGTCGACGCACTCGACCCCCACGAGCTCCAGACTCTCATCTACGATGGACGCACGGAGCTGATCGGTAGCGAGCTCCAGGCCAAGAAATAGCGCCGGACCCGTCTTGGGACCCGGGGCCATATTTTTTTTCAGATCGACGAGATCTCACTGCGCAAATTTTACAGATTTTTATGCGCGAGGTATCAGTTGACTGTTGGTATCGGGTATAGATGAACTGGTGGGGCGTTTCGATAACAGCAAGAAAAAAAGCACGTCGAGCTAGCGGGACAGGTTGTTCGTGGTCGTCCTAACGGTCGTAAGAGAAGGAGAAAGAAAGAAGACAAAGAGAACAAAAAGAAGACTCTGGGAGAGAACGGAAGACGACACAAGCGACGATGCGATTCCGCTTCCAAATTCTCACCATGGGCCAAATGGGGCCCCGGCGAATTTACTCTTTCTTCCCACGCTAGTAGCCGCCAATCACACCTTTCTGTGGTATTCGGCTCGACCATGTCGTTCTTATTTAGAGGAAGAGGTGCTCATAGACACACTTCTCAAGTAATCTTGATGGTAGGATCGTTTTATTTTTTCGCCTTTTGACTCACCATGTTACCCCGCTTGAAGGTGTTACAGATCGACGTCTTGCTGTACTATATTGTCTTCTGTCAGGGATCCTGATAATCTTGCCACAGGGCCGCCCGCCTCCCCGGTTCCAGCTTTGTCTCGGGGATCATAAAAATTCATTGAATGACAAAGGAAATACTCACGAGACTGGATCTCATTTGGGTCTGCTAACTGTTCGACCTATGCCGATCTACTTATATACGATCATGCCCTTCAACGTCGCCGACATGATCATGCGTACAGATTAGCCGGGCTATACAGGCATGTTACAACTCTACGTCCAAAAGTCCAAATTACAGCGAGCACAATGGAATAATGAAGGTTTTTTTTTTCTACTTCTCACCGAAACGGTGTAACCACTTCTTGCATTCCTCTAGTTCCATCTGCGCAATCCATGACGTCAGCAAATATATACACGGAGGTAAAACGAAACTCAGACTCACATCAGAAATCTGCAGAACATCTCTGACGTCCAAGGTGACGACATCCAGCAAGCACTTCGCTTCAAGAGACAGTTTCCCAGACCGCGACTCTACCTCGGGTCCATATTCTGTCTCGCATTGGTGCCACGTTATCGCTATAATACAACTGTCTAGCAACGCCGCAGCCGTGAGCATGCTAACTGGATACTGCAGCATATCCAGTTCTGCGCATCGCATCACATAATAGGGGTTAGATGGTTAGAGGACGGTCGGGCGTAACAGATTATGCTTACCCAGAAACGAATTCAACAGCGTCTTCCAAGTCGCGCACTGAACGGCTGCCCAACCGTTTTTTATTAACGCAGTCATCTTACGCAAAGTAGGCAACGCATCCCACAGCTCATCCATGACATCTTGTGGCGTACAGCTCCCCAGCAAAAATTGGAGGCTGTTCATGACATCACGTTGTGCCAGCTGGGCGTTTGCAAACTCAGCAACCCACATTGGTTCAAAACATCGAATACTCACTTCCAGGACTCGACAAGTCATCGGGTGGGGTGCAAGACAGACGAACTCAGCTGCAAATATAGGTCCGAGGGGCGGGAGGCAGTCACGATGAAACTATCAACTATCGGATTAATCTCCCTCCATTTTCCAGAACAAAAACCAAACAATGCATACCTTGATACTCAGTGCCATGCATGCAACTGCGAGATCCCAGGCTTGCCGCTCCAAATCGGACATCTTTCTCCATTC